>CM055117.1:304559528-304562028 GCA_029206835.1 Rana muscosa | reverse complement strand
ACACACGTGTGTGTACACACACACACACACACGTGTGTGTACACACACACACACACACGTGTGTGTACACACACACACACACACGTGTGTGTACACACACACACACACACACGTGTGTGTACACACACACACACACACGTGTGTGTACACACACACACACACGTGTGTGTACACACACACACACACACACACGTGTGTGTACACACACACACACACACGTGTGTGTACACACACACACACACACACGTGTGTGTACACACACACACACACACACACGTGTGTGTACACACACACACACACACACACGTGTGTGTACACACACACACACACACACACGTGTGTGTACACACACACACACGTGTGTGTACACACACACACACACACACGTGTGTGTACACACACACACACACACGTGTGTGTACACACACACACACACACGTGTGTGTACACACACACACGTGTGTGTACACACACACACACGTGTGTGTACACACACACACACACGTGTGTGTACACACACACACGTGTGTGTACACACACACACACACACACACACACACACACACACGTGTGTGTACACACACACACACGTGTGTGTACACACACACACACACACGTGTGTGTGTACACACACACACACACACACGTGTGTGTGTACACACACACACACACACACGTGTGTGTGTACACACACACACACACACACGTGTGTGTGTACACACACACACACACGTGTGTGTGTACACACACACACACACACACGTGTGTGTGTACACACACACACACACGTGTGTGTGTACACACACACACACACACGTGTGTGTGTACACACACACACGTGTGTGTGTACACACACACACACACACGTGTGTGTGTACACACACACACACACGTGTGTGTGTACACACACACACACACACGTGTGTGTGTACACACACACACACACGTGTGTGTGTACACACACACACACGTGTGTGTGTACACACACACACACGTGTGTGTACACACACACACACACGTGTGTGTGTACACACACACACACACGTGTGTGTACACACACACACACACGTGTGTGTACACACACACACACGTGTGTGTACACACACACACACGTGTGTGTACACACACACACACGTGTGTGTGTACACACACACACGTGTGTGTACACACACACACACGTGTGTGTACACACACACACACGTGTGTGTACACACACACACGTGTGTGTACACACACACACGTGTGTGTACACACACACACGTGTGTACACACACACACACACGTGTGTACACACACACACACACACACGTGTGTGTACACACACACACACACGTGTGTGTACACACACACACACACACACGTGTGTGTACACACACACACGTGTGTGTACACACACACACACACGTGTGTGTACACACACACACACACACACACGTGTGTGTACACACACACACACACGTGTGTGTACACACACACACGTGTGTGTGCACACACACACACACACACGTGTGTGTACACACACACACACACGTGTGTGTACACACACACACACACACACGTGTGTGTACACACACACACACACACACGTGTGTGTACACACACACACACACACACGTGTGTGTACACACACACACACACACGTGTGTGTACACACACACACACACACACGTGTGTGTACACACACACACACACACGTGTGTGTACACACACACACACACACACACACACACACGTGTGTGTACACACACACACACACACACACACACACACACACACACGTGTGTGTACACACACACACACACACGTGTGTGTACACACACACACGTGTGTGTACACACACACACACGTGTGTGTACACACACACACACACGTGTGTGTACACACACACACGTGTGTGTACACACACACACACACGTGTGTGTACACACACACACGTGTGTGTACACACACACACACACGTGTGTGTACACACACACACACACACGTGTGTGTACACACACACACACGTGTGTGTACACACACACACACACACACGTGTGTGTACACACACACACACACACACGTGTGTGTACACACACACACACACACACGTGTGTGTACACACACACACACACACACGTGTGTGTACACACACACACACACACACGTGTGTGTACACACACACACACACACACGTGTGTGTACACACACACACACACACACGTGTGTGTACACACACACACACACACACGTGTGTGTACACACACACACACACACACACACACACGTGTGTGTACACACACACACACACACGTGTGTGTACACACACACACACACAAACACACACACACACACACACACACACACGTGTGTGTACACACACACACACGTGTGTGTACACACACACACACACGTGTGTGTACACACACACACACACACACGTGTGTGTACACACACACACACACACACGTGTGTGTACACACACACACGTGTGTGTACACACACACACACACACACGTGT
>CM055117.1:304289528-304552028 GCA_029206835.1 Rana muscosa | reverse complement strand
ACAGAAGATCTGTGGTTAGTTCTATAAGATGTCTGGAACCTACCTACCTGCCAAGTTCCTTCAAAAACTGTGCGCAAGTGTACCTAGAAGAATTGGTTCCGTTTTGAAGGCAAAGAGATTGGATCTGGATTTCTCTTTTGTTAATTTTATCAATTAAAAAAATCGAAAGTAAATCAACTATTAATGCCTTAATTACTGAAAGCATTCTTAAATTTACAGCATTCTTTCACTTTTTCTTAAAACTTTTGAACAGAAGTGCATGTTTGAGGGTTTTAACTAATCATCAGGCCTAAAAAAAATTAAATGTGTGCAAAAAAAAAAAATGGCCTGAGTGCCATAGTTTTTTGCGATTGGACAGGTGCACTGAATTTCAAGGCTTGACATGTTTGGTATCCATTTACTTGACACAACCCTACTTTATATATTTTACCAAAATATGGGCATAATGTTGCGTTTAATAAAATTTGAGTATGTTCTCTAGAAAATATGCACAAAAGTCCTGCAGCATAAAAATTTGCAAATGCCACCATTTTATTCTCCAGGATCTTTGCATTTTTTTTGGGCTAGAAATTAGTTCAAACACATATAAATATATAGATTTTCTGGAAGAAGATTTTAACATGTGTAAAAAAAAAAAACTATTTGTCTACTGGGGCAATGTAAAGAAACACAGGTCTTTCCCCTCGGTTCTTATGATCCACTCCTATTACTGCTTTACTTCAAAACTGAAGCATGATAGGAGTGGGACGGGGTATACTAGGCGATCTCACAACTGTTTGTTTGCCAGTGTTCAATCTCCTGAAGGAAGCAGGATAACCCAATGTACCGGAATTACTACATCCCATACTTTAATGAACTCCAAGAAAAGGATTTTACAGCAAGTCTTAAAATTCTACTTTTCATGACCGTGATCTTGATCTACAGTTTGGCATCATGTTTTACTATACAAATACAACAAAAATATTGATACAAAAAGGAGTGACAGCGAAATTTCCACAGCACTGAAACTATTCATTATGTTTTGTGAAATAAGGCCGTGCGTTATTAGTTTCAGTCACGTTGCTTCACATTAAAGCACTTACCCTATGGTCTATTTGATGAATTTTTTGTCTTCTAAGTAACATCTGATTCCAGGCCTCTTCATAGGGATCAGCTACCAATGTGTGACGATTGTATGAGCGTAGCTGGAGAGATGATTTTAGTAAAAAATAAAAATACAATTTAACATGGGAAAAAAAAAAAAAACAATTTCTATTGCATACAAAGTTACATTACAAGTGTAGGTAAACAGATTTGGATTTAAAGCCCAACCCCACTGTACAATAAAAGCCAAGTTCCTGATGCACAACCTGCAGCCAGAGGGGAGCATGTAGCCCTTTGGTATATGGTGTGTGGCCCTCAGACCTCAGCAATTTGTATTGGAAAAAAATATTGGGGTAATTGCATTGATCTCGATAAGGAACTACGACGCTACTGTGTTTAGTAAAAGCAAGTGGGACACAGGCCGAGGCAGCTCCTCTGGAAAAATAGGTCCTGAATACCCAAGGAGGATAAATGTGAATGGAGGAAAATAGGGCGCCAGCCTGTGGAAGGCAGATATGGATGATAACAGACTGTACAATAAAAAAGTGATCAAGGAATGATGAATAGAAAAAAAAAAAAAAAACACTTTTGGAAGTGGAGAAAAAGGCTTGTCATTGTCATTTGAGGGGCGGTGGGTCTCGCTCAGGTACTGTAGAGAGTGGCTAGTATGAGTGAGACAGAGAAGCCTGCAATACGATAGCATGCGGGAGGGATGTCCAAGTGCTCTGATGGAGGTTGGCAAATGCAGATGAAGTGTCAGGCTGTTCGGTTGGACATCTGTGGCTGCGGGCAGTTGCTCGGTCACTCGCAGCAGATGCTGATGAGACGCAGCCGCCGACCTCCATCAAAGCAGCTGGACCTCCCTCCAGCATGCCTTTGCATCACAGGCTTCTCTGGCTTACTCATACTAGCCGCTCTCCACAGTACCTGAGCGAGACCCACCACCCCTCAAAATGACAAGCACTTTTCTCCACTTCCAAAAGTGAGTTTTTTCCCCCCGATCTTTCATCTTTATCATTTCTTTATCATCACTTTATTGTACAGTCTGTTATCATCCATATCTGCCTTCCACAGGCTGGCACCCTCTTCCTCCATTCATAATTGCATTGATCTCTACTAGCCTCAAGTAACATCTGCCCAGTTTTATATCGTCTTCTGTAGCATATTTCCGGCCAATATCCTGTTGCATATCCACACTCCCTGACCCTCAATTCCTCTATTAGGTCTGCAGTTTGACAGTCCTCTCAAGCACTATATACAGTATAATGAACATTATGTGTGGCCCTTTGGTGATGTCAGGTGCCACATTTGAGTCCCCCTTTAGCTCATAAGTTGACAACTACTCAAACCACCCCCTCCCGCCTTACAGAAGCTGTTTTTTTTTTTCCCTGCTGCCTCCTTTTAAATTTGAAATGGGGCAGCTGTGCATGGCACCACCTGCACAGCCATGAGATAACTGTGGGGAGGGGGAGGACTACCAGCAGGTGGACTTGTAGTTCACAGTAGAACACAGCCAGTGTTGCCAACCTACCAGATTGAAATTTACTGACACAGCACCAACTTTTTACTGACATTTACGGAAGTTGCAAAATTACAGTTTTAAGTGCAAATTAGAGTGTTTAGGCTACAAACAAATACAATATGCAATTAGCAATGTGATTTCAGGTAGATTAGGCAAAAAACATATTTCTTACTTTGTTTTCGACTTAAGTAGCTAAGGGACAGGAGGGCAAGAAATTAGAATGGGCGGCACACACACATAAAATTGACTCTCACAGTGACACTGACAGCAGTGTGCAGCAGCACAGATGAGACCTCCCGGACATGACACGTCCAAGTGACAGTCTCTCTCCAAGCCAAGTGGTCCCTCCAGTCCACTCCAGTCTAAACAGCACCGACGGTCCCAACCTGCATTGCTCCCATACCGCAGACGAGGCTCTGGCCGCTACGTCTTGGCTCCATTGCACCATGACATCACATGACATGCTAAGGCACCGCCTCAACCAGAGCCACACGATCACACTGTAGCAGGCACTCGGATGGTCTCAGCCAGCTCCGGACTAAACCGAGCATCACAGCCATATTTTTTTACTGCCAACCTTTTACTGGCAGGAGAACATTGCCTGTTTTTTACTGGCTGACAGTAAAAATACTGACGGTTGGCAACACTGAACACAGCCCTGTAACCGAAGATAAATACCTCAGTAAGGACTAGTGGCTGCAGGATCCCAAGCGCTGTACCCACAATAAACTAATAGCAGTTGCAATGCTTTGTGTTGAGTGGCGGAGGGGCCCGGCGAAAGTTCTGCCTTAAAGGGCCTTAAAGCTAAAACTTTAACCGCCCCCCCAGTTCTGAATAATGAAAGGATTAGTCAGTCCTGTCAGTTTTCATAGCTGTTGTGTCCTTGTTAGGGAGATTTACCCTCTGTTTCTACTGGTGATCACAGTTACGAGGATAGAAAGTGATGGAAAAAAAAAATAATCAGCAGCTCTCTCTCCACTCTGCTCCCTCCTCGCTCACTTGAGCGCTGAGCTGAGAAGGGGCAGAGAGCAGCTGGCTCAGGCTCTCAGTGACTTGCCGAGAGGCTGAGATGGGTGTCAGTCCAGGCACCTGGCGGATCCAGACTCCCATTGTCAGGATAACGCTGTGCCTGGACTGATTTCTGTGACGTCAGCAGATAGCGGACTTTAGCCCGCTCTCTGCTGAAAACAGGTCACAGAGTGCAAAACGAATTGCACCCCTGTGATCCATAGGAGAAGCATAGCCAAACAAGCTTTGGCAATACTTTTCCTTTATTATGTTTCCTATCAGCAAGTTCCCTGGGTTAAAGAGTGTATAACATGCACAGTTTGTTTTTCATTCAACCAGCAAGTTGGGGGGGGGACAGATCCCTGCATCCACACAAGTGTTTTGTATACAGCGATTTTCCCCCACCACGACATGGTATTATGAAAGTGGTCAGAATACACAAATCAAATCAAATGCTGGTTTTCCAGCATGACCAGTCAACAGAAGCCGGTAATTAGAACAGAGAGGAGTACACACACACATGGAACGTTGGCCAGTTCCTGCTGAACCAGCTAAATTTTGGTACATGTGTATCTGGCTTTAGACTGACAACACTGTGCACTGTAACAGTGCCTTAACACCCACTGCTACAACTTTCTCTCCTCTAGTGATGCAGTTTACAAAATGCTAACAAAAAAAGACAAAATCTGTTATTACTAGTTGTTTGATTTTCTTGACTGCATATAAAAAAACGTAATTACTGTAAATCATTTTTACATCCACACATGGCTCTTTTTTTTTTTAAAAGAGTGTCAAGTTAAAATTTACAGAATGGCAATTTTTTCTGAAAAAAAGTTTAGGCATCTTACCCTTTGGCGGGTCTTTTGCAAGTTTGTGCGCAGGATCTTGCGTATCTCCTCCTCTTTAACCTTGGACAATGCTGGAAGGATTCTCTCCGGCTTAGGTTTAGTTTGGATATTTCTGATAAAGACAAAAAAAAACAACCTTTGGTCTTCACGCAGATTCTCTCTATTATCTCAACCAGTCAATGACTGTCTGAAGCCACAGCCAAAGTCTGGGAAGCTGAGCACTGAAGCAGACCATGCAGGGCTCACATTTCTGCTGAATATATCATTTATACTATTTTTGTTTCTTAAAGGTATGATTGATGGTAATAAAGTGACCTTGGCTACGATATATGCACCGAATATTAATCAAGATCAATTTATTTGTTCCACCCTCAATAAACTTATGAAATTTACAGAAGGGAAATTACTCCTGGGGGGAGACTTTAATCTTCCCCTAGACCCTAACAGGGATACCTCAGCAGGAAGATCCTCAGTAGCCAAAGGCCTTCGCAAGAGGGTCCTTCAGACCCTACATAATTACCAACTTATTGATGCATGGAGAGTGTACCATCCAGATGAAAAGGACTATACCTTTTATTCAACTCCACATAAGGGATACTCTCGAATTGATCTATTTATTGTCCCACATAGCATGATAATGGAGATTAAAGGAATAGAGATAGGGAGTATCACATGGTCTGACCATGCCCCGATCATTATGACACTGACTATGAATAAACATTCGGAAGGAAGGATGAGACAGGCGACTGAACGAGAACCTGCTTGAGGATGAGGTAACGGTTCAAGAGGTAATGAGAGAATTGGAATACTATTTTCAATATAATTCTATACCAGAGATAGATGCAGGGATAACATGGGAGGCGCATAAAACCGTAATAAGAGGGATTCTTATTAAGCATGGCTCAAGGATAAAGAAGGACAGGGAAAAGCAATTGAATAAATTACTCACAGATATACAAATACTGGAGACCAAACATAAACAAGACGCGGGAGGAGCGGGAGAGAGGGAACTTTTAGCCCTACGTAGACAAGTGACTGATTTATTGCATTATAGAGCCAAGGCCGCAGTACAGAGATGTCGGAGATACTATTATGAATCAGGAGACAAATGTGGACGTATACTGGCTAGAGCTTTACAAGATCAGAAAACCCAATCTTATATTCCATATTTGGTGGATTCAAAAGGGGAGCAAGATATATCTTCCTACTCAGATTGCTATGATTTTCGTAAGTTTTATCAATCTTTGTATAATTTACCTATTACAATGCAACCCCAAAATAATAAAAATAAGATAGAGGAATATATTGCCTCGTCGGGTATTCCTCAATTATCAGAACATATTAGAAAAGACATGGAAGCGGCTATTACATTAGAGGAATTGCAAGAGGCCATCAAGTCAGCTAAACCAGGTAAAGCCCCGGGTCCAGATGGATTTACATATAAATATTATCAGAAATTTTTCCCCCTTCTGGGCAAGCAGATGGTACAAATATTCAATGTAATAGGACAGGGGACAAGGTTTACACCAGAAACGTTGAAATCACATATCACTCTTATACCAAAGGAGGATAAGGATCCATCAGCATGTGGTAGTTATCGTCCTATCTCTCTACTAAATGTAGATCTAAAAATCTTTACAAAAATATTGGCCACTCGCATCCAACCACATCTAATAGAATTAATCCACCCAGATCAGGTAGGCTTTATACCAAGCCGAGAGGCCAGAGATAATACCATTAAAACCTTGAACCTTATCCATGTAGCCGGCCTCTCCAACATGCCCACTGTGTTTTTAGGAACAGATGCCGAAAAGGCATTTGATCGGGTTAGCTGGCCTTTTTTGTTTTCAGTGGTACGATATGTGGGTATGGGGGAGAGGATGGTTGGATGGATATCAAGTCTATACACAAGACTTGAGGCACAAATCAAAGTAAACGGATACATATCTGATCCTTTTTCTATTTCTAATGGCACCCGTCAGGGGTGCCCTCTATCACCCCTCCTTTTCGCACTTTCGCTGGAACCCCTACTTTGTAAAGTAAGGCAAAACCCCGATATATCAGGGATAGGAATTGGAGATACGGATTATAAGGTCTCCGCTTATGCGGATGACCTTTTGTTTTCCTTGACAAAGCCAACAATATCAATGCCGAACTTGGTGGGAGAATTGGATCGATATGGTGCCCTATCTAATCTAAAAATCAATATGATAAAATCAGAAGCAAATGGGGGTATGTATGTCACAAATACAAATCAGTGCCCTGAAAGCAAATTTTAAATTTAGATGGTCCCCGAAGGCTATTAAATACCTGGGTACCTATTAGCCACCTAAACTGGATCAAATTTTTACGTTGAATTTTTTACCATTATTAAGTAGAGTAAAAACTTTATTGGCTAAATGGGACAAGGGTACCTTCTCGTGGTTTGGTAGATGTAACATAATAAAAATTTCAATTTTGCCTAAATTATCTTACCTATTCCAAACACTGGCAATCCATGTCCCTTTAGAATTTTTTAAACGGACGAATGCATTGATAATTGACTGTCTGGGGACATAAGAGGCCAAGATTACAACGCCGAATATTGACCATGCCCAAACAATATGGGGGGGGGGGTAGCAGTTCCAGATATCCAGAAATACTATCAAGCGGCCCACATGGTGAGATTAATAGACTGGTGTAGACATACAAGTCTTAAAATATGGCCAAAGATCGAGCAATCACAGTGTAGAGTCCCATTGCGTCGAGCGGTTTGGTGCTTTGGAGACCTCAGTTCTGACCTCAAAAAGCACCCAAACTTGGGCCCTACTCTGCGGATTTGCACCACTACCGGATCATCATCAGCCAACTTCCCCCTGTACCCCATTGTGGGGAACCCACGTTTCCCCCCGGGATTACAGGAGGGCCCATGGAGAAGACTTTTAGACTCACAGATATTCCAGGCCTAGCACTTCCTGCAAGGAACGACGCGTAATTGGCCTTCATTGATGGAATTAACTTCATCTAATGGTCGTTTTTGCCTGGATTTCTGGAGTGGAGCACAACTGAGACATTTTCTTAATATTCTTCCACCTTTGGAGGATTTCTTAAGACCATTGACCTCCCTAGAAAAGTTGTGTGAAGAAACTGGCCCCAGTTATCATACACTTTCGAAAATATATGGATTACTGATGGCCCCCCCCAGAGGACTATGTTCCTCCATATATAAGGAAGTGGGAAATAACTTTGGACAGGACATTTACTCAGGTACAACATAGGCAGATCATAAATTTGGCGTTAAAATCTTCTATATGTACGAGGGCCCAAGAAACAAACTATAAAATCATGACAAGATGGTATCAAACACCCTCATTGATTAATAAATATTTGCCGGAGATTCCAGATAAATGTTGGAGATGCCAGGAAGAAAGAGGGACATTACTCCATGTTTTTTGGTCATGTTCGAAGCTACTACATTTTTGGAGGGAGGTACGACCGATAGCACAAAAATTTACTGATTATAACCTCCCAGAAGACCCGGCTTTATTCTTGCTGCATGTATCCGAGATACCAGGGGAAATATACAGTAAACTAATTTTACGTAATCTTATTAATGGGGCTAGAGCATGTATTGCTCGGCAGTGGAGAGACACGAACCCCCCAACAATTTTCTCATGGTTCAATAGAATTGAAGTAAATAGGATGGAGGATTTGACACTTTCACGTCAAAACCGACATGAGATCTATTCTGAAACTTGGGCACAATGGAACACATTTAAATATTCGGAAGAAGGGAAGTCCCTTTTTTGTAACTTGAGAGGAGTGGGGGGGAGCTAGGGCTCCTCTACCTCCCTGGCCGACTAGGGATAAATAAATTATTATAAATTCCTTGTTTTTTCCCCTCTCTTAGGGGTTAAGGTGAGTTAACTGGAGTTTTTCAGAAAGAGGGGGGGGGTTCGGGGTTTTAGGAGGGGAAGAACCAATGGAGAAGGAATATCTCAATATAACTAGATTTATGTTGTATTTAAGTTAATACGAAGGTGGTATATTGAATAGACCTGTGGGGTACTTATTGGTTTAAACTGAAACAGTAAACGTATTATTTGATTACTCCCCTTGTATGTTGGGAAAATTAGATAAAATAGGGAAATTGAAAGGAAAGAGAAAAATAAAAATAATTTATACTATAAAATTGGCGAGTTACCAGCGAGTTAGTGGGCATTACCTGAGGAAGGTCATGCCTCCAAAACGCATTGTCATGGAAACTGTGCAACGTCCTCACTCTTCCCCCCGTATCGTGCGGGTTTGTGTGTCCTCGAAGAGCAGCACCGACTGGACGCAAGCACATTAGGATCTGCATGTTGAGCGTAGTGGACAGCCTCGGATGTGCTGCCAGGATCCGGTCAGCTAGGTTGAATGTCCACAGCTCCCCCTTTCCCTGTCGGGATCTTGAGGTGGTTGTAGGAGTGCGGCCACAATGGAATTCTTATGCTGTATCTATCTTCACACAATGTGAGTTTGACTTTACCATATTAAAATCAAGTTACACTAGGGCGGCTTTGCGCTCTTTTGTCTAGATGTGTTCTTGCCTCCCAAAGTGTCCATAGAGAGCAGCAGCACCCTTTGACTAGTCTAATCATCAATAGCCAGCTGGAGGGCTATACCAAACTGTTGAGCGCACCAGCTGGTTATTTCTTGTATTTTTTTTTCACACACAGTGCATTTCTGATTCCAGGAGTCACAGGCATTTGAGTACAGCTGCATTCACAGCAGGCTAACCGATACTGCAGCTATTCGCATGTAATCTCACGGCCTGGACACAAAATTGGGCTACTCAATTTCCTATATGCAAGTCTAAGTATAGCATAGGAAAAGCCCAGAATTCTACTTTAAAAGATTCACAGATTCACTAGAGGTTATTTTAAGAGGCAGGCATACAAACTCCAGGCCTAATCCTTATCAAGGTAGCCCACACACTGATGGATGCTGGATATATAAACATGCTACAGGAACTAAAAAATGCAGTAATTTAAACTTTGTTAGCGTTAGAAGAAGTAGGCCAGGAAAACCAAGAAACAGTGGGTTGATTTACTAAAGGCAAGTCCACTTTGCACTGAAAGTGCACTTGGAAGTGCAGTCGGGGACGCTCTGAAATGAGGGGGAAGCTCAGCTGATTTTATCATCCAATCACGTGCAAGCTAAAATGCCATTATCCTTGCATGTCCCCCTCAGATCTACAGCGACTGCACTTCCAAGTGCACTTGTAGTGCAAAGTGGATTTGCCTTTAGTAAATAACCTCCTATGTGTGCCTAGAAGCAAAAACAGAAAAGCAGCAAAATCAAAGCATCTTAGATGTTAAAGGCAGGGGCATATGAAACCCCATGTATCCTGAGAAAATGGAAAAATAGGATTTTTTGCTCACCGTAAAATCCTTTTCTCTGAGTTCATGGACTGACAAAGCTTCCTATTGACAAGTGGGTATTATCCATTATTTAGGAGTGACTAGGAAAAAAAAAAAAAAAAAAAACGTATAAAAAAAGTGTTGCATCACACCTTCTACAGTACCGCCCCAGGGGGCGGACCCTCTGGGTATATCCCCTCTCTGCATCTCGCAGATCAGTTCGTCAATAAGCAGTACAAACTTAAAAAAGGAGAGCAAAAAATCCTATTTACTCTTTCGTTCATGGACTGACACAGCTTCCGATTGACAAGTGGGACGTCCCAAAGCAGTGTCAGAAAGAAAGAAAAAAAAAACGAGGGGTGGTAACAGCATAAAAGTTAACTTCACCCCAAAACAAAACAGCGCTCCTCCAACGGAGGAGTTGCAACTCTAAACAGCCGCCTGCAAAATTTTGCAGCCGAAAGAGGCATCCGAAGATGCACCTACATCAACCTTGTAGAATTTAGTGAAAGTGTGAGTGGACGACCAAGTCGCCGCTTTACATAATTGGGAAACAGACGCTTGATGTCGGAAAGCCCAAGAGGCACCTATTGCCCTGGTCGAATGCGCCGTGACAGGAAAGGGGGGCGCTTGACCCTTTAAGGCGTAAGCCTGGATTACCATCTGTCGGATCCACCTCGAGATGGTGGCCGACGAGACTGCTAGGCCCTTCTTGGGACCAGCCACCGAAACAAACAGGGTGTCTGACTTCCAGCACAAAGCAGTAGCAGATAGGTATACTCTCAAAGCTCGGACAACGTCCAAGGAATGCAACGCAGACTCCTTAGGATTCGACGGATGAGGACACAAAGAAGGAAGTACAATGCCCTCATTGATATGAAAAGCTGAAACGACCTTTGGAAGAAAGGAAGGCTGCGGCCGCAGCACCACCTTATTCTTGTGGAAAATCAGATAGGGAGCCTTGCATGACAAGGCTGCCAGCTCAGAAACTCGTCCAACCGACGTAACAGCCACCAAAAAGACCACTTTCTGAGAAAGTGTCAACAAGGGAATTTCCCTAATATTCTCAAACAGTGACTTCTGAAGCACCAAGGGGACCAGGTTCAAGTCCCACAGAGGTAGCGGGGGACGGACCGGAGGAGCCACATGTCTAACCCCTTGTACATATGTACTCACGAGAGAGTGAGCCGCCAAGGGTCGCTGAAAAAAAAAAAAAAAAAAAAAAAAGAGACAGCCAGGGCAGATATCTATCCCTTAAATCGTACTTAGGGCAAGCCTTTGGTCCACCCCACGCTGTAGAAACAGCAGGATACGGGAGACCAAATAAGTACGCGGGTGCCATTTCATTTCCTCACACATGGAAATGTAGGCCTTCCAAGTGCGATGATAAACCCTCCTAGAGGACAGCTTCCGAGCACTTCTCATAGTAGAGATTACTGAATCTGACAGGCCCCGGTCTCTCAGTACCTGGTTCTCATTAGCCATGCTGTTAAAGCCAGTGACTAAAGCAGGATGGAGTATGGGACCTTGCGATAGCAGGTCCTTCCGTAGTGGTAGGCGCCAGGGGACGTCTGGTACCAGACGTACTAGATCGGCGTACCAAGGACGCCAAGGCCAATCTGGAGCGATCAGGATCATTGGAATTCCCTCTGCCTCCACTCTGCGAAGCAGATGAGGAAGGAGCCTCATGGGTGGGAAGGCATAGATTAGCCGATACTGACCCCACAATGCTACCAACGCGTCCGTTGCGTCTGCCCATGGGTCCTTTGACCGGGCCACAAACCTCAATACCTTCCGATTGAGTCGGGACGCCAGAAGATCTACGTCTGGCGTGCCCCATCTTTGGCAGAGGAGCTGGAACACCTCCGGGTGTAAGGACCATTCTCCCTGGTCCAGCATTTGGCGACTCAGGTAGTCCCCCTGCCAGTTCTCCACACCCAGAATGTACACAGCCGACAGTGCCGGTACACTCCTTTCTGCCCACCTCAGGATGCAAGCGACCTCTGATGCTGCAGCTGAGCTTCTTGTTCCTCCTTGATGATTGACATATGCCACAGCTGTGGCGTTGTCTGACTGGACAGCCTCTGAGACCATTTGAAGAGGCACAGCCTGATCGCCCAGAGTTCCAGGACATTAATCGGCAGGCGGGATTCCTCCGGGGTCCAGCCACCTGAACACCCCAGACTCCCCCCCCAACCTGTAAGGCTGGCGTCCGTCGTGATCACCATCCAATGAACAGGAAGAAATTACTTCCCGGCCACAAGAGCCGGTGATGTCATCCACCATACCAGGGATGTAGTGACCAGGTGGCTTACCCGGATTTGATAATCCAGAGATGGGCATCTGTTCCATCTGGACAGAATCTCCTTCTGTAACATCCAAGTGTGATATTGAACATATGGGACTGCTTCGAAGGAGGCTACCATGAGGTTCAAAACTCGCATGCAAAAAACGGAGTGACGAGCAACTCTTGGACGTCAGCTGCCGCACTGCAACTTTTCCACAGGCAGGAATACTCTTGCCTCTGAGGAATCCAGAATCAACCCCAGATACACTAGGCGTTGAGTCGGCACCAATACTGACTTCTGCGTGTTTAGCACCCAACCACAGTCTCGGAGAGTATGACAGGTTATGCACACGCTTATCTCTAATTCTGAGCTTGAAGCGGCCCTCAGAAAAAGGTCGTCCAAGTAGCCCATGCTAGAGATGCCCCGCTGTCTTAGAAGGGCCAGAATCGGGGCGAGCACCTTGGGCCACAAACTGATAGTGGTTATCCCCGATTGCGAATCGCAGAAACCTCTGGTGTCTGGAGTACATGGGAACATGTAGGTATGCGTCCTTGATGTCCAAGGATGCCAGAAAGTCCCCTGGATGGAAGGCAGTGACTACAGATCGAACCGACTCCATCCGGAATCTTTGTACCTTCACAAAGCAATTGAGGGCCCTGAGATCCAAGATTGGACAAACCCCATCCTTCTTTGGCACTATGAACAGATTTGAGTAAAAACCTTGAAATCGTTCCTGCGCTGGAACTGGAATGACCACCCTGCGTTCCAGCAGACCCTGGACCGCCCCCATACAGGGCCTCCCGACGGGTCGGCTGTAGCTGGAGTTTGGAGGGAAAGAATCTGTACGGTGGACAAGAGAGAAACTATCTTGTAGCCTGAGGAGATCACTTCGCAAACCCACCGGTCGGAGATCAGAGATGTCCACTGAGTCGCGAAAACGTCCCCCCACCCGAAAGCTGGGTGGGGGCGGACCTTCATGCGGACGCAGATTTGTCCGCAGGCTTGTTGGGTTTGCGGGACCAAGGACGTTTTTGTCCTTGAGCAGGTGCTTTGTCGGCCTTGGGTCTTTTCCCTGTCACCCTGGGCGGACGAAAAAACGTTTGTGTGCAGTAAAGGAGGGCCCTTGCCCCTGGCGTGGCCCCTTACCCTTCTTGGTTTGAGGAAGCAATGTGCTCTTACCTCCTGTGGCATCCTTGATGTCATCCAGAGAGGCCCCAAAAGTCTGTTGCCTCTAAAGGGCAGATCCAACAGGGCCTTCTTGGAGGCCTGGTCCGCAGACCAGCCCTTTAGCCAGATCAGGCGGCGTAATGCTACCACATAAACCGATGCTTTAGACAGCAAGTGGATAGTATCCATGTCTGACTCGCAGACAAACTTAAGGCCCTGTTGCAACTGGTCGGCCAAAGTTACCTCATTAGGAGGAGCCTCTCGCTCCTTTAACCCCTGGAGTAGTAACTTTGCTCATTAAGTAAGTATCTGAGACACTAAGGCCCCAGCCAATGCTGGGTGCACCGCTGAGCCTACCACTGTGTATAGGTAGCGAGCGAGTGCTTTAGCCTTCTTATCCACAGGGTCCTTGAAAACAGGAGCCCCTTCCACTGGAATTGTGGTAGCTTTATTAAGTCTGGACACCGGAGGGTCCACTAAGTTATTTGGGGATGTAAAAACCCTTAGTGGGTTTTCCCACTCCTTGTACAAGAGCTTATCAAAATAAGACACAAGGAAACACCTTAGCAGTGCGGGCCGGTTTACGGAACCCAAAGGGGACCGGTGTCTCTGCTGCTTTTGCAGCATTCTCCAATTTTAGCGTATCCCGCACTGCAGTAATAAGGTCAGATACCAAAGCCTTTTCGCGTGCTGACCTGGACCTGTAGTCAGTCAGTCATTCTCCCTGTCCGATCGGTCATGGTCTGAAATCTCCGATGCATCAGAATCCTGGCCATGAGCCACAGCTGGGCCTGGTTCTGCATCAAAATAATCCCCGGAAGATTGCAGGGGACGGGGGCATTTACTACCCCCCGTGTTCCCGTGTGCCACTTCCACCCTGGCAACAAAAGCCTCTAGGATTGCCGACATAGCGTCCACAGATACATCAGGGGCCCCAGCTACCAAGTCAGGCGTTTCAGGGGAAAAAACATCTGCTTCAGACGCCATGCTGACCCACGCGCTGACACCCACAGGACTCCAGGCAAGGTATCAATAGGCCACCCTCCCAGCTGATACAGAGATGCAGGGTCTCCCAGAGGACTCACCACCCTCGGAACGGTACCGCTATTGCGGCCGTGTGCTCCGCCTGTGATGCTCTCCCATCGCTGCCTGTGTCAGTCTGATTCTTATCAGCGTTTCCTGTGTGAATTCGCACTAGTGAAATGCACCCTAGAGGCCGGAGACTACCACAAAATGGCCACCAAGCGGCTGTATTGAACAATGTGGGCTCTAAGAAAATGGCCGTGGTATATAGATACAGGCGTGAATCCTAAGAAACATGGCCGCCGAGCAGTCGATAGAGACCAAAGCGGGCGCGAACCACAAGAAAATGGCCGCCGAGCGGCTATATATATATATTGGCGCGAACCACAAGAAAATGGCCGCCGTTCACTAGAGGCCAACAGGCATGGACCACCCCAAAATGGCAGCCGACAGCATGGAGGAAGAAGGGCACACACACACACACACACACACACACGTAAGCAAAATGAAATTTTTTAAACAGCTACAGCGCAGCCCCGATCCAGATGGAGCCCCCCCCCAGCAACCTTCGCTCAGAGCCCAGGGAGGAGGGAAGGCAGGGAGAGAGGAAAGAAAGGGGCCACAACCACTTACTTGATCTCTCCAGGAATGTCCAGCCAAGTCACCCTGCCGAAGCAGGGGAGCTACTTACCTTTCCTGTGTGGATCATGTTGGAAGACATTCCGGACAGCTAATCATCCACGCACAGAGGAGACTGTCGGCCAGGCATGCTGTGATTAAACCCTAGGAAACAATCGAATGCATGCCCTGGAGAGCGAGCTCACCGGCCAGGCTACTGCGACTCGGCCGTAAGGTCAGCCGAAGCCGAGTGGTCCGATGCAAGCCCTGAAGCGTAGGCTCACCGGCCATCCGTAGAGCGACGGGCATGTTGTGGAAAACCTAGCGCGTTGCTAGGGTCGGCACACGCTCAATGGCCTAAACTGGGGGGACTACAAGGATCGAGGATCCAGCCGGTCACCCAGTCGGCAGTTGATCGAAGATCGCAGGAAACAAAAAAAATGCCCCCGGACCAATGGGCCCGAAAGGGAGCCATGTCCTTCTCCTTGCTAAACAGAAAAAAACTGATCTGCGAGATGCAGAGAAAGGGGATATACCCAGAGGGTCCGCCCCCTGGGCGGTACTGTAGAAGGTGTGATGCAACACTTTACAAGTTTTTTTCTGCCTAGTCACTCCTAAATTACGGATAATACCCACTTGTCAATAGGAAGCTGCGTCAGTCCATGAACGAAAGAGTAATTCAAAATATAATGTTAGTTATTAAAATAAGCAGATTTTATAGCAGGAGAAAACCATTTTAATATAAATATATGAAATCGTACTTCAGTATGGTGGAAATAAAAAGTTTATTATATGCGTTGCTCATCTAAATACAGGCTGGTCATATTAAGGCCTGGTTCACACCTATGCAGGTTGCATATTTCCAGGTACGTTTTGCACTTTTCAATACACCTTTTTGATCCATTAAAAAGTCTATGCAGGGCCATCTTTTCAAATGGGCACGCTGGGCAGTTGCCCGGGGGCCCCCACTTTCCTGGGGGCCCACCAGGCTGTCCAGCGAACCCACCAGCCAACTTGCCAAGCATCATTTAGCCGCGGCCGCTTCCCGCACAGGGATGGACATGATGTGTCATGGACAGTGGAGTGGACATGGACATTATGCTCATGGCTCGCTCTGACCTGCACCCGGCCGGCGCCAGCCAATATAAATCATCGCTGCCACCGTGCCACCCACGACTTCTCTCCCCCTAAGTTTACCATTACAGCACGTCAGCACCGCCCTGGCGGCGTGACGTCACGGCCGGAGCGGAGGCGGGACTTGGGAGGAGATTTTCATGGAGGAGTGAATGAGCTGCCTGCCTGCTGCAACCAAGAGGAGCTCGCGCTGCCGAGGAGGAACCAGCAATTTGAACTTGCAGTGTAGCATCTATCTCAACTTCAACCTCAGGTAATTAAGCACTATACTAAATTAAGTTGATGCCATATACAGAATGCAGTCTGAAGATTATGAACTGTGATTTTTTTTAATATGCAGCAAGGGGAGGAGGGGGGAGGGGCGTAAATGTCCTGCACTGGTCATCATAGTAACTGATGTATTAATGTCCTGCACTCACTCACTGGTCACGTTCATTGATGAATTATTTTACTGGTCACTGATGAATGATTTTACTGGTCACGTTCACTAATGAATGATTTTGAAAAGAAAAACAATATTTTTTACTTTTTGCTATAATAAATATCCCAATTTTTTTTTGAATTTTTTTTTTTCTCAGTTTAGGCAGATACGTATTCTACATATTTTAGGTAAAAAACAAAAACAAAACGCAATAAGCGTTTGATTGGTTTGCACAAAAGTTATAGCGCCTACAAAATAGTAGAAAATTATGAATTATTTTATTATTTTTTTTTACTAGTAATGGCGAAGATCTGCGTTTTTTATTGTGACTGCGACATTATGGCGGACACATCGGACACTTTTTTGGGACCATTCACATTTATACAGCGAACAGTGCTATAAATATGCACTGATTACTGTATAAATGTGACTGGACGGGAAGGGGTTAACACTAGGGGGCGAGGAAGGGGTTAAATGTGTTCCCTGCTAGGTGATTGTTACGGTGGGGGGAGGGGACTGACTGGGGGAGGAGACCGATCTGTGTCCCTATGTACAAGGGACACAGCATCGGTCTCCTCTCCCTGACAGGACGTGGATCTCTGTTTACACACAGAGATCCATGTCCCTGGCTCTGTGACAGCCGATCGCGGGTACCTGGTGGACATTGCGCCGCCAGGCACGCGCATCGTCACCCGCGTGACACAGCGGGCACAGCTTTTCCCCGATGCACGCCCGCGGCGGCGCGCATCGCGGAAGTAAACAGGAGGACATCCACGGATGTCCTCCCAGCAATTGAGCGCCGCAATGCAGGCGTCTTTTGCCAATGGCCCGGGCACAAAGTGGTTAAGTTCATCCCCATCTTTTCTCATGGAGCAAAGAATCTAGCCGACACTGTTGTGGGATTCCTTAATGAGAACAAAATTCCACTATCCAAATGCCACGGTCAGTCATATGACAATGCCTCAAATATGTCTGGACACTATACTGGATTGCAAGCACGGATTCTTATGTTGAATGAGTTCGCCATGTATGTCCCCTGTGCTGGACACAGCCTGAACCTGGTGGGAGTAAAAGCAGCAGAGTGTTGTCTACAGACTGTAAAATTCTATGACTTTGTTCAGCGTCTTTATTCATTTTTCTCTGCTTCCACACAACGATGGAATGTTCTTGCATCATCTCTTGGAAAAAACATTGTGGTCAAGCATCTGTCCGACACAAGATGGTCAGCACATTTTGATGCTGTTCATGCTTTACATGAGGTTTTTGAGAAAATTAAAAATGCACTAGATTCTGTATCAGCTGACACTGAACAGGAAGTAAAACACAAGGCGAGAGGCAGAAGGATTGAGTGACAAAATGGAAAACCTGGAAACGATCTTCCTCAATTCTTTGAAATGACGTTCTTGAAAGAGTCAACAAAACAAGCAAAGTCCTGCAATCAGAAGATGTGAACATACTTGTTGCCATGAACCTTCTTGAGTCTCTAAAAACGTATCTTCAGGATACTAGAGACAGATTTAGTGCATATGAATTGAAAGCCAGGAGTAGGTGTCCAGATTCAGATTATAAGAAAAAACGGGAAGGAAAGCGAAGTGTACGCCTCACTAGATATGATGGATCAGAAGAAGAGGTACTTCTTAGTACAAGTGAAAAGTTTAAGGTGGAAACATTCCTTCCTGTTTTGGACTTTCTAATTCCTGCACTGACAAAATGTGCAGAAGCTTATTCATTGATTGGAAATTGTTTTTAATTCACAGAAGAATGAAAACCTATTAGCTCTGATGAGCTAAAAAAAAAAAAAGTGGTGTGAATATCTGGCTAATGTTCATTACAAAGATCTTGATTATGGTGACCTACTAAATTAATGTGAGCATCTCAAGCACTACATGATTCTTGATCAAAATTGTGAGACTCTCCCTGCATTGTACAAAAAAATTATTTCAGACAACTTGAAATCTGTTTTTCCGAATGTGGAAATTGCACTCAGTGTTCATGTGCATGATGGTGACCAACTGTGCAGAGCGTTCGTTCTCAAGATTAAAACTGATAAAAAATGAGCTTCGCAGCACAATGGGGCAGCAGCGTTTGAACTGGCTTTCACTCATGTGCATTGAAAATGACATCCTAAAAAGCATTGACTTCAAGCCAGTTATAAAAGAATTCTGTACAAAGAAATAAATCGCATTAGTGCTTTTGTACTGTACCGCTTCAATCAGTAATTTCTTGCTTTTGAAGCTCATGTTATATTGTTCATGTTGTGTTAATGTTTAAACACTGATTTTGTTGGAAGTACCAATAAATATAGCCTTATTGATAATTTGCATTTTTCTAGTGCGCGATTGTGTACATAGGGCCCCAGTGCACTGTATTGCCCGGGGGCCTATAATGCTCTTAAGATGGAACTGAGTCTATGGAAACCAAAAAAAAAAAGAGTCCCTGGCTCTTTCCATAAAATGCATAGATGTGAACATGACCCATAGGAAACAATGGCAAATGAACTGTGGTGTGTTTCTGCAAAACACACAAAAAAAATGCATAGGTGTGAACCAGGCCTGAACGTATAACTGAAGATCATATAGTAAAAGGGATCCAGAAAGCAAAATTACACACGCGACTGAGAAAAGTGGCTGGATGAAAACAGTGAGTGTGTAAAAAAAAAAAAAAACGTAATCAGAGATTGTAAGCTGTGGTTGAGCATAGGAAAGAATGAAGGAAGCTCCTGCAGGAAGCCAGGACTCGAGGAATTTTTTGCACTGCTACCGATTAAAGGGGTTGTAAAGGTTCATGTTTTTTCACCTTAATGCATCCTAGGCCGAGTCCTGTAGTCAGTGGCTATGGACGCCGGATACAGGACCCGGGAGCGCGCCCGCAAGGTAACCCCCCCTTGGGAGAGCGCTTCCCAGAGGGGCTTATCAGAAGCGGGGAGGAGCCGAGACAGCTGCCGAGGGACCCCAGAAGACTAGGATCGGGGCCACTCTGTGCAAAACGAGCTGCACAGTGGAGGCAATTATGACAAGTTTGTAATTTAAAAATAAAAAAATTTAAGCTTTAGTATAACTTTAAGTGTCACTGAAATATTAAAAGCTCCTGTGTGGCTTTTAGCACTACATCATAAAAAAACCTTCACATTGAAAACAGCTTTCACGTCTATTCAGAATAATGCACTGAACAACACTGCTCATAATTAGTGTTCAGGAAGTGGTCATCCTATGGCTCTTAAAACTGCTATTTTAAACACAGTGCATGCAACTATTATACATGTTAAAACACTGATTAAAAAAAAAAAAAAAAAAAGCAACAAATATTCAATGTATGTAGACACCAAGCATAAAACTTTTTACTATTTCTATTACCTCATCAATTCATAGCAAAAAAGTTTTGGCTGGAGCTGCACTTTATAGGCGATTAATAAATGTGCCATCATACTTACTGCATGGAAACGGTAGAAACGGTGGATGGGATTTTACCAATGCCCCCGCTCTCTACCAATTCTATTGCCTGCTTCATCTCCATTTTGTGATAAAAGGCAATGAGCTGAGGCTCTGTGGACCGCTCCCCTGCAATAAGGCACTTCTTCACATAAGTTTTATTAAAACGATTCAGCCTATGTAGTAGAGAAAAAGAGATAGTTTTAAAATTAGAGTTTTGAGCAATATTTTAATAGGTTTTTTCCCCATGCACAGTTTTAATGGAAAATATTTTAAATAGTCAGGCCCCCCAGAGAACTTTATTCTAGTCTAAACACGAGTATGTGCCAGATACACACACATTATATATATATATATATATATAAATAATATACACACACATATACACACACACACACACACACACACACATTTATATATATATATATACATATATACACGCACACACACACATATACACATAATATTTTTATAATGCACACGTTTATATAAAATATCTAAACACAAAAGTGAAATATTCCAGGACAGGAATGGGTCTTCGGTGCTACTGAAATTTTTCATTTTTTAGAACTAGGATTCCAGGTTTTATATCACTTTAAAGTGCAATTCAAGGCTAGAATTAAGTAAACTTAAAACTGCTCCCTCCTCCCTTTTAACTCCCATTTCAACTACCCCGTAAAAGGCAGATGATTATACTTCTATTCTCAGCGCGCTCTGGTCTGGTCTCATGACTTCCCCAGTGGCCAGCTTCAGGGGAAAGAGAAGAGTGCCCACAATGGATGGAATGACTGTGCTTACCATGGGGCACCCATTGTCAACTGCCCCTCTTCTCCCCTGAAGTCGGCAGATGGGAGCCGATAACGTGACTGAACCAATGTGAGAATAGGCAAGTATAAGCATTTTCCTTCATTGGGGTAATTAGTAGAGGGGTGGAAGCAGTTTTAGTTTAATGTGTACTTTTTTCATATGAGAAAAATCAAACAAAAGACTGTGCATGATCAGAAACAAAAACAAAAGCCTTGTAGAAGAAATTTTCCTGCATCGGTTCCGATTTGCTGTGAAACGAGAAAAATCGGACGATTGTTTGCCCGATTTTCTTATAGTGTGTACCCCACTTAACTGAACGTGTGAAGTACAGTGTACATCCTCCGCATGCGTTGATGCCAAGATGATTTGACTCCTGTGCACATGCAAGTTACATCATCTCCATCCAATCAAACAAGATGGCTGAAGATGCCAAACCTGGAAAATTACCTCAGAAAAAAAGTAATGGTTGGCGAGAGAGTTTGCAGCTGCCTTTAGAGGGGAGGAGAGTATAGCAGATTTGAATTCTGCTTAAAACACACACACTTTTTTATATTTTGGACAGTGGTGAGGGATTAGAACACGTATGATATTTTCATTGCCGTTTGTCTCCCAGATAGGGAGATTCACCCCTCAAAATTGGGTTGTCTCCAGAAAATTAATGGAGTAGAAATATTCCAATGGGGAGGCTAGTTCTGGTGACCCGGGGAATCCCTAGGGATTGCCTCAGAGCGAATTCACGCATAGTGCGGTGACAGGTTTTACTGCATTGTAAACCACCTGTCACTGCAAAGACACAGAAAATAGTTGCTTTGAGTTGTTGTGTATGATGTGCTAAATTGTGTACCACACTGTACACTACCGCAGGGGTACAGCGCTCTGGCAGCTGCTTGTTCTAGTGTGAATTTGCTCTTAATATGCAGGGATTTTCTCACTTCCGGTTTCTTAGCCAAAACCGGAAGTGAAGGAAAATCTCCCCAAAAAAAACAACAACAGGTGTTATAACTCTCCCTTACTCGATCCAGTTAATTATAGTCCAACATAATTCTATTATACATTAAGAGTTTTACATGACTCACTTGTCTTTCCAATGATGATGGCCATAGTGACCACATACATCCTCAATTCCGGTTAAAAGGTGATCAAGGAACTAAAAAAAAAAAAAAAAAAAAAAAAAAAAGAAGGAGGAACAAACAGCTTACTGTAAACATCATGTTAAACTTTGTTCATGACAATCAGGGTAATTTTACAGCTAGCCTTGTAGAAATGTACAAGGCTACTGGATTTGCAAAATGAAAAGCCATTATGAGAACACGGTGGACACCATTTTGTCAGATTCTTCTGGAAATGCTAGTGGCCTGCTCTGCTGGCCAATCAACTAAAATATTTTCTGAGTCACTATCCCTGATCAAGTATGCAGCACGCAAAGTCAGACATTCTGTTCTACAGGATTCTTTAACATGCAATTGTCCAATGATTGGGACAGCGATTCCCAATGTATGAAGCTGTTCTATAATTAGGAGGTCACCAACATGTTGACATCAATTGTTTCATTCAGTAAAGTAATGCAGACAACTCTCATGGCCTCTTCAATCTTGTTCATTTTAGTGCAGCAAAACGTATGAATTCTGATGCAAAAAAATGCATTTCATGTAAAAATCATTCTTTACTATGGAGCTTGTTCACATCTATGCACTGCAATTTGGTGTAAACGAGAAAGGTCTGAAATTACCATACCTATTAGTGCGTGTGGGCCTAGGGCCTAAGAATAAGGAGACACACATCCGCAAACTGTATTAAGTGTGTGTGTAAGTGTGTGTGTAAGAGTGTGTTTGTAAGTGCGTGTGTGTGTGCGCGCACGCAAGTGTGTAAGTGCGAGTGTGTGTGTGTGTGCGTGTGTGTGTGTGTGCGAGTGTGCGTGTGTGTGCGAGTGTGCGTGTGTGTGCGAGTGTGCGTGTGTGTGCGAGTGTGCGTGTGTGTGCGAGTGTGCGTGTGTGCGTGTGTGCGCGCGAGTGTGTGTGTGTGCGCGCGAGTGTGTGTGTGTGTGCGCGAGTGTGTGTGTGTGCGCGAGTGTGTGTGTGTGCGCGAGTGTGTGTGTGCGCGCGAGTGTGTGTGTGTGCAAGAGTGTGTGTGTGCAAGAGTGTGTGTGTGCAAGAGTGTGTGTGTGTGCAAGAGTGTGTGTGTGTAAGAGTGTGTGTGCGTGTGTGTAAGAGTGCGTGTGTGTAAGAGTGCGTGTGTGTAAGAGTGAGTGTAAGAGTGTGTGTGTGTAAGAGTGTGTGTAAGAGTGTGTGTGTGTAAGAGTGTGTGTGTGTAAGAGTGTGTGTGTGTAAGAGTGTGTGTGTGTAAGAGTGTGTGTGTGTGTAAGAGTGCGTGTGTAAGAGTGCGTGTGTAAGAGTGCGTGTGTGTGTAAGAGTGTGTGTGCGTGTGTGTAAGAGTGTGCGTGTGTGTAAGAGTGTGCGTGTGTGTAAGAGTGTGTGTGTGTGTAAGAGTGTGTGTGTGTAAGAGTGTGTGTGTGTAAGAGTGTGTGTGTGTAAGAGTGTGTGTGTAAGAGTGTGTGTGTGTAAGAGTGTGTGTGTGTGTAAGAGTGTGTGTGTGTAAGAGTGTGTGTGTGTGTGTAAGAGTGTGTGTGTGTGTGTGTGTAAGAGTGTGTGTGTGTGTAAGAGTGTGTGTGTGTGTAAGAGTGTGAGTGTGTGTGTAAGAGTGTGTGTGTGTGTAAGAGTGTGTGTGTGTGTAAGAGTGTGTGTGTGTAAGAGTGTGTGTGTGTAAGAGTGTGTGTGTGTAAGAGTGTGTGTGTGTAAGAGTGTGTGTGTGTAAGAGTGTGTGTGTGTGTAAGAGTGTGCGTGTGTGTGTAAGAGTGTGCGTGTGTGTGTAAGAGTGTGCGTGTGTGTGTAAGAGTGTGCGTGTGTGTGTAAGAGTGTGCGTGTGTGTGTAAGAGTGTGCGTGTGTGTGTAAGAGTGTGCGTGTGTGTAAGAGTGTGTGTGTAAGAGTGTGTGTGTAAGAGTGTGTGTAAGAGTGTGTGTGTAAGAGTGTGTGTGTAAGAGTGTGTGTGTAAGAGTGTGTGTGTAAGAGTGTGTGTGCAAGAGTGTGTGTGTGTAAGAGTGTGTGTGTGTAAGTGTGCGTGTGTGTAAGTGTGCGTGTGTGTAAGTGTGTGTGTGTGTAAGCTATACGCACACGCAATGCACATGAAACAGCATGGACAAATTTCCTTCCTGATCTCCTGGGAGGTACTTGGATATTTATCTATCCATTAGAATGCATGCGTTTCCACTGTGGAGACGCTCATAAATTTAGTAGAAAAAAAAGACACAAGTCCATCATGTCCAACCTGTGTGTGCTTTTAATGTCAGTATTACATTGTATATCCCTGCATGTTGTGGTCGTTCAGGTGCCCATCTAATGTTTTTTGAAATTATCCATGCTCCCTGTTGAAACCACTGCCTGTGGAAGAGAATTCCACATCCTTACCACTCTTACAGTAAGGAACCTCTACGCAGTTTAAGGTTAACCACTTAAGTCCCAGACCATTGTGCTGCTAAAGGAATAGGCCCCTTTTTGCGATTCGGCACTGCGTCGCTTTAACTGACAATTGCGCAGTCGTGCGACGTGGCTCCCAAACAAAATTTACGTCCTTTTCCCCACATAGAGCTTTCTTTTGGTGGTATTTGATCACCTCTGCAGTTTTTATTTTTGGCGCTATAAACAAAAATTTAATTTTTTATATTTTGCTATAATAAATAGCCCCAAAAATATATAAAAAAAAGTTTATCAGTTTAGGCCGATACATATTCTTCTACATTTTTTTGTTAAAAAAAAAAAAAAAAAAAATGCAATAAGCGTTGATTGGTTTGCGCAAAAGTTAGTGTCTAGAAAATAGGGGGTAGTTTTATGGCATTTTTATTAATATTTTTTTTTTACTAGTATTGGCCGCGATCAAAGATTTTTATTGTGACTGCGACATTATGGCAGACACATCGGACACTTGTCACATTTTTGGGACCATTGTAATTTTTACAGCGATCAGTGCTATAAATATACACCGATTACTGTGAAAATGACACTGCAGTGAAGGGGTTAACCTGTAGGTGGCGCTGTAGGGGTTAAGTGTGACCTAATGAGTGATTCTTACTGTAGGGGGGCATGGCATGGCGTGTGACCTCACTGATAGTCGTTCCCTATGACAGGGAACAGACGATCGCTGACATGCCACTAGGAAGAACGGGGAAAGGTTTGTTTACACTTACCTCTCCCCGTTCTTCAGCTCTGTGACCCAATCGTGGGACACTGGCGGCGAGTGGGTCCCGCGGGTGGTCATGGAGCTTCGGACCGGGTCGCGAGCGTGCCGCCAGCATCGCGCGACCCACGCCTGTGCTCTTAAAGGGGACATACCTGTATTCCCTTGTGCCCGTCCGTGCCATTCTGTTGACCTATTTCGTCGTGCGGCGGTCCTTATGTGGTTAAACTGCTTCTCTTCTAATTTTAGCGAATGGCCGCGTGCCTTTTTAAATTCTCTTTCGCAGAAAAGTATTATCCCTATTGTGGGGTCACCAGTAGGGCATGCGAACATTAAAATCATATCCCCCTCTGAAGCGTCTTTTTTCCAGAGAGAAAAAGTTCAGTGCTTGTAACCTTTCCTCATAACTAATGTCCTCCAGTCCCTCTATTAGCTTTGTTGCCCTTCTCTGGACACTCTAGTTCCAGCACAACCTTCCTGAGGGCTGGTGCTCAGAGCTGGATGGCATACTTCAGGTGCGGCCGGGCCAGAGTCTTGTAGAGTAGGGGAATTATCGTTTTCATCTCTGGAGTTAATCCCCTTTTTAATGCATGCCAATATTGTTTGCTTTGCTAGCAGCAGCTTAGCATTGCATGCCACCGCTGAGCCCATCTAATAGGACCCCCAGGTCCTTCTCCATTCTAGATTCCCCCAGGGGTACTTCCCCTAGGGAGTAGATTGCATTCATATTTTTGCCACCCAAATGCATTATTTTAAATTTTTCTACATTAAACCTCATTTGCCATGTAGTTGCCCACCACATTAATTTGTTCGGATCTTGTAAGGTTTCCACATCCTGCAGAGAAATTATTGCCCTGCTTAACTTTGTATCGTCCGCAAATACTGAGATTGAGCCGTTTATCCCATTCTCCAGATCGTTTATGAATAAAATAGGATTGGTCCCAGGACAGAACCCTGGGGGGCCGCGCTTTCCACACAAGACCATTCCGAGCACTCCCCATTTATCACTACCCTCTGAACTCGCCACCTGTAGCCAGTTTTCAATCCATGTATTCACCCTATGGTCCATGCCGACAGACCTTCGTTTGTAAACATTTATGGGGAACTGCATCATCAAATGCCTTTGCAAAATCCAGATATACCACATCTACGGGCCTTCCTTTATCTAGATGGCAGCTCACCTCCTCATAGAAGGTTAATAGATTAGTTTGGCAAAAAATGCTTCTTAACGAATCCATGCCGATTACTGCTAATGTGTCTGAACCTGGTCGGCCATGCCGCCAAAAAGCGGGCAGGGACTCCATGGCAAAACAGAATCTTTAGTTAAGAATTCTGTATCTGTCATTACTGTTAACAAATGTTATACTTAGAAGTATTTGTGGGATCTTTTTGCACATATCGACTACAACCCCAAAAACGTAAAATATCAAGTATCCATGATGAAATAACAGCTCTAGGTTTATAAATATTATATACAAGTTAATTTATAGTCAAATCACTTTGCAAGAGTACACTGGGAATCCCTAAAGTGCAATTCCACTTTTGCAGCCAAATTGGGATAACACATACCTCATGTTGCCATTAGCATAGCAAAACTTAAAATGTAACCAGTAATTTAAAAAAAAATTAAATACTTTTTACCTGCTTAAAAATCCTTGACCCCCACCCAATTTGTTTTTCTCTCTCTCCCTTTCTATGTCTCTCCAAAAAGGTTGTCTATGGCCTATTCTACTCTTTGACTTTCCATAAAGCTTGAATTGTTTTTTATACTCATGGTAACACTAATGGAACCTATTACAGATAAAAGTATACCAACTTCCTAGGCACTCTTGGCCTCATAGGCCACTTAGAGGCATGAAATGAGTTACAATACACTATGTAATTTACTAGATACTGTGATGGTCCTTCAGTTTCATATCTGCTTCAGCCCTAAACATCTTAATTAGAAGTCATATTGCTCCTATCCTATTCAGTCTCCATTCTAGAAACCACGGTTGTACCAATGCAGATTTAAAGTGTCATCAATTAAGCCTGTATTTTATTTTTTATTTTTTTTTAAAAGGGTAAATTTATTACTTTTTTTTCCCGAAAAAAAAAAATAATTACACAGGTTACATTCCACAAAGCATAATCAGTACATAAGAAAATATTTCTCAGACGTCAAAACAGCAACCAATACTTATAATATAAGAAACATATAGCTAAAACACCTGATAGATATCGGTTAATCATCAGTACGCGGGGCCAACCCCCCTAATTCCCTGTACATACCCCTACATATGCTCAAATAGCGAAGGAATATGCAAACATTAGCGTACAAAAAAAAAGGGAGGGAGAACCAAAACAAAAAACAAAGCAGAATCATAACATGGGGGGGACCCAAGACCATAAGTACATCTTGACATATATTTTTCCCCACCTTTAGAGGCCAAACTGTATGAGCAAGATTCCCATGTCACCACCCAGCCTGTCCCACTGAAGATGATCACAATCCCCTTAGGGTCTGTCCAGACCCTCTCACGCCTCTATCTCTCCTGAGACCGAATTAATCCATCCAGCCCATACTTTATTAAATTTTTTCGGACACCCCCTGGAAAATAGGATTTTTATAACAGCTTACCTGTAAAATCCTTTTCTTGGAGTACATCACGGGACACAGAGCGACATAGTCATTACTATGTGGGTTTATATAGATACCTTCAGATGCTGGCACTGGCAACTTCCAAAACCGGAAGTACCCTCCCCTATATAAGCCCCTCCCATCCGGGAGTACCTCAGTTTTGCAGCAAAGCAATAAGTGTCCCCAAAAGAGGGGTGGGAGCTCTGTGTCCCGTGATGTACTCCAAGAAAAGGATTTTACAGGTAAGCTGTTATAAAAATCCTATTTTCTTTTTCGTACATCACGGGACACAGAGCGACATAGTCATTACTATGTGGGACGTCCCAAAGCAATGCCCAATGAGGGGGGGGGGGATACACCATACATAAGCTGAGCGCTATCAGACATGAGGATCTTTTGCGGCCTGCAACACACTGCGCCCAAAGGCGACATCCTCCTGACTTCTAACGTCCACCTGGTAGAACCTAGTAAACGTGTGTACTGAAGACCATGTTGCGGCCTTACAGATCTGAGCCAGGGAGGCCTGGTGATGCACTGCCCATGAAGTTCCAACTGCTCTCGTGGAGTGCGCCCTAACTTTGAACGGAGGCGGTCTCCTTCTCAAGCCATAGGCTTGCATTATGACCTGTCGAATCCACTTGGCTAAAGTAGATTTTGACGCTGCCTGACCCTTTCTGGGGCCTTCCGGCAGAATAAACAAAGTATCCGTTCTGCGAATCTGAGCAGTGGCTTTTAGATAAGCTTTAACTGCTCTTACTACATCCAAAGAATGTAATAACTTTTCCTCTACCGAGCTTGGTTTGGGGAAAAAAGAAGGAAGAACCACATCTTGGTTCAAATGAAACCTCGATACCACCTTAGGAAGAAAGGCTGGATGAGGACGTAACACTACTCTGTCCTTATGGATAACCAGATATGGCTCTTTACAGGACATAGCTGCTAATTCCGACACTCTTTTAGCCGAACAAATGGCTACTAGAAAAATCAATTTCCTGGTGAGAAGAACCAAGGAAATATGCTGTAATGGTTCAAATGGTTGTTTCTGTAGAACCGACAGAACCAGGTTTAGATCCCATGGACATATGGGAATATTAACCGGAGGATTAATACGCATCACTCCTTGTATAAAGGCTTTGACTAGTGAATGCGAAGCCAAGGGCCTTTGAAAAAATATTGACAAGGCCGAAATCTGACCCTTGATAGTACTCAAGGCAAGCTTCCTATCTACAGCCCACTGTAGGAAGTCCAGAATCCTACCTATTACGTACTTACGTGGATGCCATTTCTTGGCCTCACACCACGTGATGTACGCCTTCCAGATTCTATAGTAGATCTGCCTGGATACCGGCTTCCTGGCATTGATCATGGTAGATACCACAGGATTAGAGAGACCTCTCTTTTTTAGAATGTGGGCTTCAATAGCCAGGCCGTCAAACCTAGGGCTGGTAAGGAAGGGTGGTATATCGGTCCTTGCGAAAGCAGGTCCGGACGATGTGGGAGAGTCCAAGGACTCCCCACTGACATTTTTACAATCTCCGCGTACCATGCTCTTCGGGGCCACGCTGGAGCCACCAGAATCACTGGTTTCTTTTCTACCCTGATTCTGCGGAGTAATCGAGGTAACAATTGTGGCGGTGGGAATGCATATATCAGCTTGAACTGATCCCAGGGGAACACTAGGGCATCCGAGCCGCAAGCTAGGGGATCCCTTGTCCAAGAGACAAACCTGTCCACCTTTGCGTTGAATCTGGATGCTAGCAGATCTACATCCGGTGTTCCCCACCGCTGACATATTGTCCGGAAAACCTCGGGGTGAAGGGACCATTCCCCTGGGCATAATTGTTGGCGACTTAGAAAGTCCGCCTTCCAATTCTCCACTCCTGGAATGAATACCGCGGATATGGCTGGGACATATCTTTCTGCCCATTTCAGGATGTAATTTACTTCCCTCTGGGCTGCACGACTCCTGGTGCCACCCTGATGATTGATATATGCCACTGCTGTGGCATTGTCTGATTGAATTCTGACAGGGGACCCTTGGAGTTTGGATGTCCATGCTACTAGGGCATACCGGGCTGCTCGTATCTCTAAGAGATTGATGGGCAGGGCCTTTTCTGCATCCGACCATCTGCCCTGGAGAGACCATTGCTCCAGTACTGCTCCCCAGCCTATAAGGCTGGCATCTGTAGTGACCACCTTCCAAGAAATTGGACTGAAGGATTTCCCTTTTTCCAGATTCTGGAGAACCAACCACCAACGGAGGCTCTTGCGAACGGAAGGGGACAAGGACATTGGTAAGTCTAGGGCCTGAACTTTTTTGTTCCAGGCTGACAGTATGGCCCTTTGCAAATTCCTTGAATGGAATTGACCATAGGGTACTGCTTCGAATGATGCCACCATTTTTCCCAGCAGCCTCATGCACAGGCGTATGGACGGCTGTCTTTTTGTACCCACTAGGTGGATCAAATCTCTCAAAGACAACACCTTTTCTCGAGGCAAGAATATTTTTCTCTGGCCTGAATCCAGCCTTAGCCCCAAGTATTCCAGACTTTTGACTGGTTTTAGGGCTGACTTGTCTCGGTTGATAATCCAACCGTGAGATTCCAGATACTTGATTGTCTTGTGAACGACCACTTCTAGTTTTTTCACTGAGTGGTCTATCAGCAACAAGTCGTCTAGATATGCCATTATCGTTACACCTTGTGTTCTTAGATTGGCCAATAATGGGGCCAGAATTTTTGTGAACACTCGTGGTGCTGTGGCCAGACCGAAGGGTAAGGCTCTGAACTGAAAATGGCGCCCTTCTACTGCAGAGCGTAGAAATTTTTGGTGGACTGGAAAGATGGGAATGTGCAAATAAGCATCTTTGATGTCGATCGAGGCTAACCATTCCTCCCCTTGTAGGGCAGTGGCCACCGATCAGATCGACTCCATCCGGAAAGTCCTGATATGCAGGAATTTGTTTAGCCCTTTTAGAATTAATATGGGCCTCACGTCCCCGTTTGGCTTCGGGACTGTAAAGAGGTTTGAGTAAAACCCGAACCCCCATTCTTCCAGGGGAACCTCCATAATTACTCCTTGGAGCAATAGTTGTTCTAGTGCCAACAGGAGGGACTCTCTCTTCCGGGGATCCCTTGGCACGTTTGACCACATAAAATGGGAAGGAGGAGAGTCTTTTAACTCCAATCTGTATCCCAGACTTACTGCGGAGAGCACCCATCTGTCTCTGATCGTGTCCCGCCAGGTCTCTGCGAACAACTGGAGTCTTCCCCCCACCCGATTGAGTGGGGGAAACCCTTCATGAATTTGACTTTGGGGGAGGTTTTGTACCTCTCCTGACCCAGGGTTTCTTATTACCCTGTGATTGTCCCTGATTTTTACCCCCGGGATTTGACCGAGGAGGCCGTCGGAACTGTTTCACAGCCGATGCCCCAGGGACTGGAGAAGCAGGCCTCTTAAAAGAGGGACCTCTAACTCTGTTTTTAACCAGCAAGAGTGTACTTTTACCGCTGGAAATTTTCTGGATATATTTGTCCAGGTCTTCCCCGAATAAGCGTTCACCATGAAATGGGAAGCTAACCAGCAATTTTTTACAGGGAGCTTCAGCAGACCAGTTTTTGAGCCATAGAAGCCTGCGCATATGTACTACAGACAGCGTAAGGCGGGAGGCCTGATGGATTGAATCCTTTATGGCGTCAACCGCAAAGCATAAGGCTCTAGGTAGATCAGCTAGGGCAAGGGCCTGCTGATCTGGCAAGTCCCTTAAGACCTGTTTCAACTGATCCTTCACTGCTTGGCAGACCCCAATAGCTGCCACTGCTGGTTGTGTCACCAAGCTTGCTGTAGAAAAAGCAGATTTTAATAAGGACTCCAATTTTTTTATCTATTGGGTCCTTGAACATTTGGACATTATCCACTGGACATGTCAGTGATTTATTCACACAAGAGATGGCTGCGTCCACTGTAGGGACCCTCCATTTTTTGATGAACTTATCCTCCATGGGATAGACCACCGGAAATCTCTTGGGGGGAGTAAATATTTTATCAGGATGTTCCCAATCCTGGTAAATGAGCCCTTCCAGTAAAGGGTGAAGTGGAAAGGAACAGACAGTCTGGGGAGCTTTTAGCGACCCCAGCGAGGAGACAGTAGTGGTTGATGGTTCCGCAAGGTACATTTTAAATGCTGATCGGACCATGTTAGTCAGAGACTGAACCCATAATCTTTCAGCTTGAGATGCTGAGAAAGGTTCCTCCACTGTTGATTCCTCTATAACAGAATCAACCTCATCCTGATCCCCTTCAGGCAGGTCGATCCCTGTATGGGACTGTTGCTCCGCTAACAGGCACTCTGAAGGAGGAGACGGAGATCGGGCGTGCTTTCCCTGCGACAGGGAGGCAGCGATCAATGTTGACAATCTCTCTTCTAATCCTCCCAGAGCTGAGGAAAAAACCTCCTCTGTTACATACACAGGAGCAGGTGAACTGAGGACAGCCACAGTACCAGGTACTCCTGCGGGGTCTCTACGGTCACTAACCTCTGAATTTTCAGGGGAGACTGGTGCAGCAGAAGCATGCCCAAGATCCTCAGAGCCCGATGGAGACCCCCTTCGCTTCCTGGAAGATTTAGTTCCGGAGCTTCTGGACGGCATATTCCTAAGCCCAAAGCTGAGGTATTCCAGCCGTAATACACCACTTTTACTGATAATAGTCTAGCACAATTGCTGCTATATAACAGTTAGTGTTTACTAAAGTGCCTTTCTAGGGGATGCCTGCATCAACCGCCTCTGTGTGCCTTATTTACTGTTGCTAGCTCTGTCTGTGCACTTCAATAGCCAGCTGTGATTGTGCCTTTAAACACGCTGGACGCCCGCACATGCGCAGTAGCGCCGCACACTGAGCGTCATCCACCAGCTCCGCCCCTTTTTCCAGATCGCCTCTATATATAGAGGCGCGTGCACGTGCACGTGCGCCTTCGGCGCTCTTTTTAAAAGAAAATAAGGAGCTAGATGGGAGCCAGGGTCCCTGCCGCAGGGCCCGGGGATGGATGAGCGCAGCAACAGGGCAGAGGAGACAGCTTCCTAGCAGTGAACTTACCAACTGCCTGGATTTGACTTTGGAAGAAAAAAAATCCACATTACAAGAAAAAAGAACCATAGCGGCCTCTAGTGATTAACACAGGTACTGCGGTCTTACCATTTTTTTTTTTTTTTCTTGCCTACTATTAAATTTTTTTACATTTTCTTAGTAGTAACAGGCATGCACAGAATATTAGCGGGAATACCGTAGGTAACAGGCAGAAAGACAAATTAGGCTTGGGGGTCCCCCAATAGAACCAAGTTCCTGAGGGCCCCCACTTACCTTTTCCTCGCCGCAGGACTCTGTTTGGTCCACAGAAGCCCAAACTTCACCTATCACGGCAGGCATTGTAATTAAACCTTCAGGGACCGGGTTCCCAAGGATTCCACTCCCCTGGACCTGTATAGCACCCTGCACAGAAAACATCTTGGTCGTGGGTATGACCAGAGCTCTGGATCCCAGGGTCCAGCCCTCCTAGGAGAGGCATTACAGGCAAAACCTTGCTCTTCTCTTGCAAGGCCCGGGTACCGACCGTTTAGCTATGAAGCTTTTTTGGTTGGATCCGGAATAGCTTACTGAGGCCCAAAAGAACCTGTACGCAAGCTCAGTGAAAAACACATGTTACTTCTTGGCCAACACCTTAGACACTGGCAAAAAACTGAGGTACTCCCGGATGGGAGGGGCTTATATAGGGGAGGGTACTTCCGGTTTTGGAAGTTGCCAGTGCCAGCACCTGAAGGTATCTATATAAACCCACATAGTAATGACTATGTCACTCTGTGTCCCGTGATGTACGAAAAAGAAATGTAAGTTAAATTATATTTTGGGAGGGCTCCATTAACCAAGTCAATCCAGCATTGGAGCGACGGAGGCCTAACATCCTTCCACTTCAAAGCCAGTGCCTTCTTAGCATGAAAGAAAAGTGTTCTCAAAAGAGTCTTTTTAGGCCTCGTACACACGACCGAGTTTCTCGGCAAGAACCAGCAAGAAACTTGCTGGCAGAAATGTCTTGCCGAGAAATTCGTTCGTGTGTATGGTTTCTCGTCGAGAAAACCGACAAGTAACCTCGACGAGAAAATAGAGAACCTGCTCTCTATTTTCTCGTCGTAGAGTCTCGTCGGCATGTTTCTCGACGAGAAAAGTGAGTGTGTGTACACTTACCTGTCCTCCCGGAAGCCCACGCATGTTCGAAATGAATTTGACGCATGCGCGGTAGCTTCCTAGGCATACGTAGGGTATACCAAGATGGCGGCGACGGCATCGAATGTGATGAGCGCATGCTCGTCGATGACGTCACCGCGTACGCTCCATTCAAAGAACCGCGGGTTCTTTGAATCGAGCGTGTGTACACTCGGCCGGGACAATTTTCTTGTCCAAGAATCTCGTCGGAAAAAACGACATGTTTTTTTCGACGAGAATCTCGGCCGTGTGTACGAGGCCTCAGAGTGACAATTCCTCATCCCCAAAGACACCCAATATACATCTGGCCGGGTCACAGATATTCGGGAGAGCCAGTCTTTCTTCCAGGAATGACATAACACTCGACCAGAAGCCCCTCACCTGTGGACATAGCCACACCATATGAAAGAAGTCACCTATCTCCACCCTACATCTGTTGCACTCAGGAGATTCCACCCTGCCCATCTTATGAAGCCGATTCGGAGTGTAGTACACTCGGTGTAGGAAGTTAAATTGAATGACCTGATCTCTGGCCGAAATCACCGACGGCAATAAAGATGCGGTGACTGCAGCCCAAGATTCCTCAGTGAGAGCTGGGATATCACCTTTCCACTGCGCCTCCACCTTTTTCATCCTAGGGGACGAGGAGGTCATTAAAGAGAAATAATATCTCGACACTAGCTTTGAATGGTCTTTCTCAAGTAGCAGTTTCTCTAGCTCTGAGTTCTTCAGCTGAACCTCCCGCAGGTCAAATTGGGCCGCTACAGCATGGCGCAGCTGAAGAGATCTATGAAAGTAAGCATTGGGGCATTTATATTCCATCTGAAGATCCCTGAAAAGCCTGCATTTTATTAATACTACTGTTTTTTTTTTTTTACTGGTTATATATTTTCTAAAAATGAAAAATAAAGAATTTACAATCAATTCTTTCTAATGTTTAACATAAAATTTACCCCATCTTTACTGTGTTGGCATTTCATCATCAGCGGTAAACTAAATTTGAACTGTCCCAACAAAGGGTTACAAAAAAAAAAAAAAAAAAACGCTCTCCTGCATTGTATGTTAATGAGGGATAGCTCAGTCTGGGCAAGGACTTTTTTTATGCTGTGTGAATGCGAACACTGTAAAAAGTAGATATACGCTTAGTGCTGGTTCACACTAGTGCAGGGGTCTCAAACTGGTGGCCCTCCAGCTGTTGCGAAACTAAAAGTCCCATGAGGCATTGCAAGGCTGACAGTTACAAGCATGACTCCCACAGGCAGAGGCATGATGGGACCTGTAGTTCCGCAGCAGCTGGAGGGCTGCCAGTTTGAGACCCCTGCACTAGTGTGATGCGAGAAACCTGCAAATCCAGTGCAGGTTCCCACATCGTACCTGAATCGCACAGTGGTTCACACCGAGATCTGCAAACCACTGCTGGTGTCAATGTAAAGTTAACGACACCCCCAGATTGGTCAGCAGATCGCAGTGCGAACTGTGAAATGGTGCAAGAATCGGATCACATAATTGTGAACACCCATGCGATCCGATTCCAGTGCAGACCAAAAAAAGGGTCCTGCACCATTTTGGTGTGAATGTGATGCGATTTCAGCCATAATTTGTATGGCTGAAATCGCATGTGATCTGAACAGCAATACGGTCAGAATCACATGTGATGTCTGGCATCGCACTAGTGTGAACCGGGCCTTATACCTCTGCCTAGTGTTGTAAACACATTGGGCAATGCATCACATTGTTTATCATCATCTCCACTGTATGAAAAAGGAAGTATTCAGCATGACAACACACAACGATATTTCTCAATTTAGCACCAGTGTTAAAATCTGTTAAAGGGAAATAGGCTCCTTTAACCCTTCTCCATCAGGGCAAATTTTATTTTAGATTTTTTTTTTCTACACTATAAAATGCATTGTTGTTTAATCACTTCAGCCCTGGAAGGTTTTGCCCCTCTAAACCACTTCAGCCCCAGAAAGATTTGGCTGCCCAATGACTGGGCCATTTTTTGCGATACGGCACTGCGTCGCTTTAACTCACAATTGCGCGACATTGTAACCAAATAGTTTTTTTCCCCCCACAAATAGAGCTTTCTTTTTTTTTTTTGTTAATGGAGCAAAAAATAAATACCAAAAGGACAATTAAAAAATAAAATAGTTAAAAGTAGTAGTTAAAATGCCTTAACACACCCAAGACAATAGATATTGTACAAAAGCAGAGAAGCTGTAGAATAAAAAAAAAAAGTAGCTATACTTATGTCACACAATTTTGTGCAAATTGCAAAAAACGAAAAAAAAAAATCTGGGTTCATTGAATGGAAGATATCTGGTGCTTTAGAAGCACCCATATCACTGCTACAATAAAGCCGTGAGTCAAGAAGATTGATATTAGACCAAGCTGAGTGAGTGTGAAACACTGTAGTGTTTACAATTTTTATATGACTCACATTTTTCTTTAAAATTGATTCATATTTTTTCCTCTAGTATTACAAAGATTAGCCACTTACTGTACTTCCCTTAAAGGTAATCTGTCATGCAAGAACAAGGGCTGCCGTTGCTGAGCTTTACTTTGGAGAATCCTAGTTCCCTGGCTGCAATTCTGGTGGGGTTTCCCTTAACCACTTGAGGACTGCCGCGTGCCGATGTTTGTCGGCAGAATGGCACGGCTGGGCACATTGGCGTACAGGTACGGCCCCTTTAAGAGCCCAGCCGTGGGTCGCGACCACGCCGGCGCACTCACGAACCGGTCCTCTTCTCCGTGGCCGTCCCCGCGGGAACAGTGGACACGATCACCGCTGTTGTCCCACGATCGGGTCACAGAGAGAAGGAACGGGGAGAGGTAAGTGTAAACAAACCTCTCCCCGTGCTTCCTAGTGAGCCCGTCACTGATCGTCTGTTCCCTGTAATAGGGAACGACGATCAGTGACGTCACAACGCTAAGCCACGCCCCCCACAGTAAGAAACACAAATCAGGGCACACTTAACCCCTACAGCACCCCCTCCTGGTTAACCCCTTCACTGCCAGTGTAATTTTTACAGTAACCAGTGCATTTTTATAGCACTGGTCGCTGTAAAAATGACAATGGTCCCAAAATAGTGTCAAAAGTGTCCGATGTGTCTGCCATAATATTCACAGTCACGGAAAAAAAAAAAAATAAATCACTGATCACCGCCATTACTAGTAAAAAAAAAAAAAAAAAAAAAAAAAAAAAAAATTTCAATAAAATATGCCATAAAACTACCCCCTATTTTGTAAACACTAACTTTTGCACAAACCAATCAATAAAACGCCTATTGCGATTTTTTTTTACCAAAAATATGTAGAAGAATACGTATCGGCCTAAACTGAGGAAAAAAAAAAAATACTTTTTTTTTATATTTTTTGTAGATATTTATTATAGCAAAAAGTAAAAAATAATAGGATTTTTATAACAGCTTACCTGTAAAATCCTTTTCTTGGAGTACATCACGGGACACAGAGCGACATAGTCATTACTATGTGGGTTATATAGTTTACCTTCAGGTGCTGGCACTGGCAACTTCCAAACCGGAAGTACCCTCCCCTATATAAGCCCCTCCCATCCGGGAGTACCTCAGTTTTGTAGCAAAGCAATAAGTGTCCCCAAAAGAGGGGTGGGAGCTCTGTGTCCCGTGATGTACTCCAAGAAAAGGATTTTACAGGTAAGCTGTTATAAAAATCCTATTTTCTTTCTCGTACATCACGGGACACAGAGCGACATAGTCATTACTATGTGGGACGTCCCAAAGCAATGCCCAATGAGTGGGGGGGGGATACACCATACATAAGCTGAGCGCTATCAGACATGAGGATCTTTTGCGGCCTGCAACACACTGCGCCCAAAGGCGACATCCTCCTGACTTCTAACGTCCACCTGGTAGAACCTAGTAAACGTGTGTACTGAAGACCATGTTGCGGCCTTACAGATCTGAGCCAGGGAGGCCTGGTGATGCACTGCCCATGAAGTTCCAACTGCTCTCGTGGCGTGCGCCCTAACTTTGAACGGAGGCGGTCTCCTTCTCAAGCCATAGGCTTGCATTATGACCTGTCGAATCCACTTGGCTAAAGTAGATTTTGACGCTGCCTGACCCTTTCTGGGGCCTTCCGGCAGAATAAACAAAGTATCCGTTCTACGAATCTGAGCAGTGGCTTTTAGATAAGCTTTAACTGCTCTTACTACATCCAAAGAATGTAATAATTTTTCCTCTACTGAACTAGGTTTGGGGAAAAAAGAAGGAAGAACCACATCTTGGTTCAAATGAAACCTCGATACCACCTTAGGAAGAAAGGCTGGATGAGGACGTAACACTACTCTGTCCTTATGGATAACCAGATATGGCTCCCTACAGGACATAGCGGCTAATTCCGACACTTTTAGCCGAACAAATGGCTACTAGAAAAATCAATTTCCTGGTGAGAAGAACCAGGGAAATATGCTGTAATGGTTCAAATGGTTGTTTCTATAGAACCGACAGAACCAGGTTTAAGTCCCATGGACATATGGGAATATTAACCGGAGGGCTAATACGCATCACTCCTTGTATAAAGGCTTTGACTAGTGAATGCGAAGCCAAGGGCCTCTGAAAAAATATTGACAAGGCCGAAATCTGACCCTTGATAGTACTCAAGGCAAGCTTCCTATCTACAGCCCACTGTAGGAAGTCCAGAATCCTACCTATTACGTACTTACGTGGATGCCATTTCTTGGCCTCACACCAGGCGATGTACGCCTTCCAGATTCTATAGTAGATCTGCCTGGATACCGGCTTCCTGGCATTGATCATGGTAGATACCACAGGATTAGAGAGACCTCTCTTTTTTAGAATGTGGGCTTCAATAGCCAGGCCGTCAAACCTAGGGCTGGTAAGGAAGGGTGGTATATTGGTCCTTGCGAAAGCAGGTCCGGACGATGTGGGAGGGTCCAAGGACTCCCCACAGACATTTTTACAATCTCCGCGTACCATGCTCTTCGGGGCCACGCTGGAGCCACCAGAATCACTGGTTTCTTTTCTACCCTGATTCTGCGGAGTAATCGAGGTAACAATTGTGGCGGTGGGAATGCATATATCAGCTTGAACTGATCCCAAGGGAACACTAGGGCATCCGAGCCGCAAGCTAGGGGATCCGTTGTCCAAGAGACAAACCTGTCCACCTTTGCGTTGAATCTGGATGCTAGCAGATCTACATCCGGTGTTGCCCACCGCTGACATATTGTCCGGAAAACCTCGGGGTGAAGGGACCATTCCCCTGGACATAATTGTTGGCGACTTAGAAAGTCCGCCTTAAATTCTCCACTCCTGGAATGAATACCGCGGATATGGCTGGGACATATCTTTCTGCCCATTTCAGGATGCAATTTACTTCCCTCTGGGCTGCACGACTCCTGGTGCCACCCTGATGATTGATATATTTCACTGCCGTGGCATTGTCCGATTGAATTCTGACAGGGGACCCTTGGAGTTTGGATGTCCATGCTACTAGGGCATACCGGGCTGCTCGTATCTCTAAGAGATTGATGGGCAGGGCCTTTTCTGCATCCGACCATCTGCCCTGGAGAGACCATTGCTCCAGTACTGCTCCCCAGCCTATAAGGCTGGCATCTGTAGTGACCACCTTCCAAGAAATCGGACTGAAGGATTTCCCTTTTTCCAGATTCTGGAGAACCAACCACCAACGGAGGCTCTTGCGAACGGAAGGGGACAAGGACATTGGTAAGTCTAGGGCCTGAACTTTTTTGTTCCAGGCTGACAGTATGGCCCTTTGCAAATTCCTTGAATGGAATTGACCGTAGGGTACTGCTTCGAATGATGCCACCATTTTTCCCAGCAGCCTCATGCACAGGCGTATGGATGGCTGTCTTTTTGTACCCACTAGGTGGATCAAATCTCTCAAAGACGACACCTTTTCTTGAGGCAACAAAATTTTTCTCTGGTCTGAATCTAGCCTTAGCCCCAAGTATTCCAGACTTTTGTCTGGTTTTAGGGCTGACTTGTCTCGGTTGATAATCCAACCGTGAGATTCCAGATACTCGATTGTCTCGTGAACAACCACTTCTAGTTTTTCCACTGAGTGGTCTATCAGCAACAAGTCGTCTAGATATGCCATTATCGTTACACCTTGTGTTCTTAGATTGGCCAATAATGGGGCCAGAATTTTTGTAAACACTCGTGGTGCTGTGGCCAGACCGAAGGGTAAGGCTCTGAACTGAAAATGGCGCCCTTCTACTGCAAAGCGTAGAAATTTTTGGTGGACTGGAAAGATGGGAATGTGCAAATAAGCATCTTTGATGTCGATCGAGGCTAACCATTCCTCCCCTTGTAGGGCAGTGGCCACCGATCGGATCGACTCCATCCGGAAAGTCCTGATATGTAGGAATTTGTTTAGCCCTTTTAGATTTAATATGGGCCTTACGTCCCCGTTTGGCTTCGGGACTGTAAAGAGGTTTGAGTAAAACCCGAACCCCCATTCTTCTAGGGGGACCTCCATAATTACTACTTGGAGCAATAGTTGTTCTAGTGCCAACAGGAGGGATCCTCTCTTCCGGGGATCCCTTGGCACGTTCGACCTTATAAAATGGGAAGGAGGGGAGTCTTTTAACTCCAATTTGTATCCCAGACTTACTGCGGAGAGCACCCATCTGTCTCTGATCGTGTCCCGCCAGGTCTCTGCGAACAACTGAAGTCTTCCCCCCACCCGATTGAGTGGGGGCAACCCTTCATGCATTTGACTTTGGGGGAGGTTTTGTACCTCTCCTGACCCAGGGCTTCTTGTTACCCTGCGATTGTCCCTGATTTTTACCCCCGGGATTTGACCGAGGAGGCCGTCGGAACTGTTTCACAGCCGATGTCCTAGGGACTGGAGAAGCAGGCCTCTTAAAAGAGGGACCTCTAACTCTGTTTTTAACCGGCAAGAGTGTACTTTTACCGCTGGAAATTTTCTGGATATATCTGTCCAGGTCTTCCCCGAATAAGCGTTCACCATGAAATGGGAAGCTGACCAGCAATTTTTTACAGGGGGCTTCAGCAGACCAGTTTTTGAGCCATAGAAGCCTGCGCATATGTACTACAGACAGCGTAAGGCGGGAGGCCTGATGGATTGAATCCTTTATAGCGTCAACCGCAAAGCATAAGGCCCTAGGTAGATCAGCTAGGGCAAGGGCCTGCTGATCTGGCAAGTCCCTTAAGACCTGTTTCAACTGATCCTTCACTGCTTGGCAGACCCCAATAGCTGCCACTGCTGGTTGTGTCACCAAGCCTGCTGTAGCAAAAGCAGATTTTAATAAGGACTCCAATTTTTTATCTACTGGGTCCTTGAACATTTGGACATTATCCACTGGACATGTCAGTGATTTATTCACACAAGAGATGGCTGCGTCCACTGTAGGGACCCTCCATTTTTTGATGAACTTATCCTCCATGGGATAGACCACCTGAAATCTCTTGGGAGGAGTAAATATTTTATCAGGATGTTCCCAATCCTGGTAAATGAGCCCTTCCAGTAAAGCAGTGTTTCTCAACTCCAGTCCTCAAGGCGCACCAACAGGTCATGTTTTCAGGATTTCCCTAAGTTAAAACAGCTGTGGTAATTACTAAGGCGGTCAAACTGATCAAATCACCTGTGCAAAATAATGGAAATCCTGAAAACATGACCTGTTGGTGCGCCTTGAGGACTGGAGTTGAGAAACACTGCAGTAAATGATGGATTGGAAAGGAACAAACAGTCTGGGGAGCTTTTAGCGACCCCAACGAGGAGACAGAAGTGGATAATGGCTCCGCAAGGGGCATTTTAAATGCTGATCGGACCATGTTAGTCAGGGACTGAACCCATAATCTTTCAGCATGTGATGCTGAGAATGGCTCTTCCACTGTTGATTCCTCTACAACAGAATCAACCTCATCCTGATCCCTTTCAGGTAGGTCGATCCCTGTATGGGACTGTTGCTCTGCTAACAGGTACTCTGAGGGAGGAGACGGAGATCGGGCGCTCTTTCCCTGTGACAGGGAAGCAGCGATCAATGTTGTCAATCTCTCTTCCAGTCCTCCCAGAGCTGAGGAAAAAACCTCCTCTGTTACATACACAGGAGCAGGTGAACTGAGGACAGCCACAGTACCAGGTACTCCTGAGGGTGCTCTACGGTCACTAACCTCTGATTCTTCAGGGGAGATTGGTGCAGCCGAAGCATGCCCAAGATCCTCAGAGCCCCATGGAGACCCCCTATGCTTCCTGGGAATTTTAGTCCCGGAGTTTTTAGACGGCATATTCCTAAGCCCAAAGCTGAGGTATTCCAGCCGAAATACACCACTTACTGACAATAGTCTAGCACAATTGCTGCTATAAAAACAGTTGGTGTCTACTAATGTGCCTTTCTATGGGGATGCCTGCATCAACCGCTTGCTGTATGCCTTTTTTAAATGTTGCCAGCTCTGTCTCTGCACTCCATAGCCAGCTCACAACACATAATTGTGCCTTTTAACATGCTGGGACGCCCGCACATGCGCAGAAGCGCTGCGGCGCGCACAGAGCGTCATCCCCCAAGCTCCGCCCCCTTTTCCAGCTCACCTCTATATATAGAGGCGCGTGCACGCGTGCGGGCACGTGCGCCTTCGGCGCTCTTTTTTGAAAAAGGAAACTAGGGACAGGAGACAGGGCCCTTTTGCCGCAGGCCGGGGGATGGACGAGCATTGCAACATGGCAGAGGAAGCAGTTTCCCACAAGAGAACTCACCATCTGCCTGGACTTGACTCTGATGAAAAGAAAAAGTCCACATGACAAGAAACGTTCCACAGCGGCCTCTAGTGGATTAACACAGGTACCGCGGTCTGTCTATTTTTTTTTTTTTTTCTTGACCACTATTAAAATTACTACATTTTTTTAGTAGTTACAGGCATGCACAGATATTTAGCGGGAATACCGTTAGGTAACAGGCAGAAAGACATATTAGGCTTGGGGGTCCCCTAATAGAACCAAGTTCCTGGGGGGCCCCCACTTACCTTTTCCCCGCCGCAGGACTCTGTTTGGTCCACAGAAGCCCAAACTTCACCTCTCACGGCAGGCATTGTAATTAAACCTTCAGGGACCGGGTTCCCAAGGATTCCACTCCCCTGGACCTGTATAGCACCCTGCACAGAAAACATCTTGGTCGTGGGTATGACCAGAGCTCTGGATCCCAGGGTCCAGCCCTCCTAAGAGAAGCATTACAGGCAAAACCTTGCTCTTCTCTTGCAAGGCCCGGGTACCGACCGTTTAGCTATGAAGCTTTTTTGGTTGGATCAGGAATAGCTTACTGAGGCCCAAAAGAACCTGTACGCAAGCTCAGTGAAAAACACATGTTACTTCTTGGCCAACACCTTAGACACTGGCAAAAAACTGAGGTACTCCCGGATGGGAGGGGCTTATATAGGGGAGGGTACTTCCGGTTTGGAAGTTGCCAGTGCCAGCACCTGAAGGTAAACTATATAACCCACATAGTAATGACTATGTCGCTCTGTGTCCCGTGATGTACGAGAAAGAAATAGAATTTTTTTCAAAATTCTCGCTCTATTTTTGTTTATAGCGCAAAAAATAAAAACCACAGAGGTGATCAAATACCACCAAAAGAAATCTCTATTTGTGGGAAAAAAAGGACGCCAATTTTGTTTGGGAGCCACGTCGCACAACTGCGCAATTGTCAGTTAAAACAACGCAGTGGCGAATCGCAAAAAGTGGACAGGTCTTTAAGCTGCATATTGGGCCGAGGTGGTTAAAGTGTAGTTCCCATAAAAAAAAAATCTGCCATTAATGTGCATATAATAAATAAAAAAACATTTGGATATTTTTATTTTTTTTTATTTTTTTATTCGCCTTTAAATAGCTATTGCTATGTGGTCCCACGAAATCGGCCTTCATCACCTCGGTTCCTGTCATCATTTCCGTCGGCGCCTCTGCTCGCTACTGCTCCTGGGAAGTGTGTGTCATAATTTCCCAGGAGTCAGTGCGCTTCCCCGAGGGCTAGAATGGCGGGACTTACAAACCGGAAGTGACGCGATACAGTAGGAGACCGCGATATTATGTCAATCTCGCCGCTGTTATCGGCGAGATTGACACCTGCGAGCCCCGTCGCCGAGCTGGCTCGCTCATCGGAAAAGGAAAAATGTGTTTCTTCCTTTCCCAATGAGCGACAAGCATTTCTGACATTGAGGCCGGGCTCACACTGGTGCGACACAACACGGATCCGAAGCCGACATACGTCCGACTTTCAATAAATGAGGATCAGACTTGGATCCCCGCCAATACCAGGCTATGTGTTTGGTATGAATCATGAGGGGGAACTCCACGCCAAAATTTTTAATAAAAAACCGGCATGGTTTCCCCTCCAAGAGCATACCAGGCCATTGGGTCTGGTATGGATTTTAAGGGGGGGAGCCGCCTACGCCGAAAAAACGGCGTGGGGGTCCCCCCAAAATCCATACCAGACCCTTATCCGAGCACGCAGCCCGGCCAGCCAGGAAAGGGGGTGGGGACGAGTGAGCGCCCCCCCTCCTGAAGCGTACCAGGCCGCATTCCCTCAACATGGGAGGTGGGTGCTTTGGGGCAGGGGGGCCCTGTGCCCCCCCACCCCAAAGCACCTTGCCCCCATGTTGGTGAGGACAAGGGCCCCTTCCCGACAACCCTGGCCGTTGGTTGTCGGGGTCTGTGGGCTTATCGGAATCTGGAAGCCCCCCTAAATAAGGCGGCCCCCAGATCCCGGCCCCCCACCCTATGTGAATGAGTATGGGGTACATCGTACCCCTACCCATTTACCTGGGGGAAAAAAAAAGTGTAAAAAAAACCCCAAAAAAAACACACTAGACAGATTTAAGTAATTTATTAAGCAGCTCCGGGGGTCTCTGGTGCCTTCTGCCGGGCTCCTCCGCTACCTTCTTCCAGCTCTTTTACTAGCGTTGACCCGGTCTTCTCCCCTCTTCTCTTCCGATGTTGACACAACGCTCTCTCCCGCTGTAATGCCGTGTGCGCACCGATTTATATAGGCATGGGGCTTGGTCACCGGGTGAGGTCACGCGGTGACCCCGCCCCTTAGGTCGCCACTGCCCGGAGCATGATGGGACTGACTTCATAAGAGGCGGGGTCACCCGGTGACCACGCCCCATGCCTATATAAATCGTTGCACACGGCATTACAGCGGGAGAGAGAGAGTCGTGTCAACATCGGAAGGAGAAGAGGGAAGACAACGGAGAAGACCAGGCCAACGCTAGTAAAAGAGCTGGAAGATAGCGGAGGAGCCCGGCAGAAGGCACCGGAGAGCGGGAGAAGAGACCCCGAAGTCAGAAGACCCCCAAAGTCGGAAGACGACCCCCTAATAAATTACTTTAAAAACCTGTGTGTTTTTTTTTTTTAGACACTTTTTTCCCCCCAGGTGAATGGGTAGGGGCTACGATGTACCCCATACTCATTCACATAGGGGGGGCCAGATCTGGGGCCCCCAGATTCCGATAAGCCCCCCGCCCGCAGATCCCGACAACCAACGGCCAGGGTTGTCGGGAAGGGGCCCTTGTCCTCATCAACATGGGGGCAAGGTGCTTTGGGGTGAGGCCTCTGCCTAAAAGCACCCACACCCCATGCAGCCTGGTACGGTTCGGGGGGGCGCTCGCTCACCCCCGCCCCCTTTCCTGACCGGCCGAGCTGCGTGCTCGGATAAGGGTCTGGTATGGATTTTGGGGGGACCGAAGGGCCTGGTATGCTCCTGGAGGGGAACCCATGCCGGTTTATTTACCCATGCGTGGAGTTCCCCCTTATTATTCATACAAAACGCATAGCCTGGTATTGGCGGGGATCCAAGTCGGATTCCCCAACAATGTCCCCTCCATAGAGAGGGGACATTGTCACTTTCTCGCGCTCGCTGCAATAGGAAAAATAGGATTTTTGTACTCACCGTAAAATCCGTTTCTCTGACGTCCATGGACTGACGCAGCTCTCATACTGATTACATGTGGGTATATGTCCCTGCTCGCAGGAGAAGACCTAGGCAGAATGTTAGATGTTAAAACATTCTAGAACAAGCCAGAGCTGAACAGCCCCGCCCAGGGGGGCGGTCCCTCCGGACATTACCCTCCCGCCTGCAGCTAGCAGCCTCAGTTCGTAACAAAGCAGAACAAACTTAAAAGGAAGGGTGGGTGCTGCGTCGGTCCATGGACGTCAGAGAAACTGATTTTACGGTGAGTACAAAAATCCTATTTTCTCTTATCGTCCATGGACCGACGCAGCTCTCATACTGATTACATGTGGGACGTCCCAAAGCAGTATAAGAAAAGGGTGGGAGCAAAAAAAGTAAGGAACAACCAAAACTTCACTCCAAACCAGCAGAGCCCCTCAACGGAGGAGTTGCAACATTAGACAGCGGCCTGCAACACTTTGCGCCCGAAGGAAGCATCCGAAGATGCAGCCACATCAACCTTGTAGAACTTTGAAAAGCTATGAACGGACGACCAGGTCGTCGTCCTTGCACACTTGTGCAACCGGCGCTTGATGTCGGAAGGCCCGGGAAGCACCAATTGCCTTGGTGGAATGCGCCGCAACTGGAAAGGGAGGCGCCCGCCCCTTAAGGGCATAGGCCTGTATGACGGTCTGCCTGATCCACCTAAAGACGGTGGCAGACGACACCGCTCGGCCCTGTTTTGGACCAGACACAGATTTCCGAATGGAAACAGTAGCAGACAGGTACACTCGTAAGGCTTGTACCCATCTTAATGTATGAAGCGCAAACTCTCAGGTATGCGATGGGTGAGGACACAAGGACGGAAGAACAATGTCCTTAAGGTGAAAGGCCAAGACCATCCTTAGAAAAGAAGGATGGTCGTGGGCGCAACACCAACATATCCTTATGGAGGACCAAGTAAAGCGACTTGCCGGACAAGACCGCCAACTCAGACACCCGTCTAACCGAAGCAATGGCCACTAAGGCCAACTTCCGGGACAAGGTCAAGAGAGGAATCTCTCTGATATTCTCAAAGGGATGTTCTTGGAGAACCGAGATGCATCAAAATCAGATCCCAAGTAGGGAGAGGAGGCTTGACAGGGGGGATCACATGGCGAACCCCCTGCACAAAAGGTGCTAATCAAGGAATGGCCCGGTAGCGGTCGTTGAAAAAGACAGCCCGGGCCGAAATCAGACCCTCAAAAAAAAAAAAAAAAAAAAAAAAAAGGTATGCAAGGCCAGCTTTTGGGGCACACCACGCTGTAAGAACAGCAAAATCCTGGGAACGGAATACATCCGAGGATGCCACTCAAGTTCCTCGCACATAGCGATGCAAGCCTTCCAGGTACGGTGAGATATCTTTCTGGAGAAAGATTCCCGTGTCAACAACATAGAAGAGATGACCGAATACGAGAGAACTCGGTCCTTTAGCACCTGGCTTTAAACAGCCATGCCATTAAAGCCAAGGACTGTAAAAACAGGATGAAGTATGCTCTGCGAAGCCGGCGAGGCAACAACAGTAGCAGAGGGTAAGCATATATCAGGCGATACTGCCCCCACAGGCTTCCAACGCATCCGCCCAGGGGTCTCTGGACCTGACCACGATCTTGCCACCTTGCGAGTGAGTCGAGAGGCCACAAGGTCCACTTCCGGTGCCCCACGTCCGGTAAAGAAGGTGGAAACACCTCCGGATGCAAGGACCCTTCACCTGCAATGCACACGGCCGACAGGACCGTCTTGCAGCGAGATGTATGAAAATCCCAAAGAGACTCCGCAATGTACCGGAGATGGGAGGCCCCAGTGTACAGGGTGCCTCAAATGTTGGCCAATAAAGGCAACTTGACTGAACTTCCCTAGAAACTCGGTCAGAGGACTAGTACCTCAGCCTCCACAGGTGGCGCAAACCCACCCCGGGCACAGAGACCCTAAAGGCTAAAGCAGTTGTAGTGCACCTGCTAGATGACTGATGGATGAAGCAGAGGCTTTTGCCCAGTCATTGAGCTACAAAAAATGCCAGAGACGCAGCCACTAACGGGCGTAACGCTAACCCCAGCCTGGCGAACACAGTCCAAGCCAGCGCTTCTGATCACCACTGAAAGCAGGTGGAAAGTGATACCCCTGAAACCAGGGATCCTTGTGACAATGCTCCATCCAGCAGCTACCCATGGATAGGTGCGGATTGTGCAAACACATAGTTTATACTATGTATTGCGTCAAACGCACAAATGGAGAGTGTGGGAGGAAACCCACCCAGCCACAAAGAGCATAATACCACCACATACGGCGTATGTAGTTTAGTATTTGTGGATAAACCTATTAAACACGTATATACTGTGCCAGCGACGAAGGCGCGCACATCATCGGGGCCTGGATGTAAACCAGCCACACAGATTGCGTACACAACCGTGTAGGTATGTTAGCCTGCGAATAAACAAATTGCACATGTTTATACTGTGCATAGCGCTGAGAATGCGCACACCATTGGAACGCAGGGGAGAAACCTGAGGACCCGGATGAAACCATGCAGACTGCATACGCATACCCTGTATGGTATTATAGTATGTGTGCTAAACATTTTGCACAAGCCCATGTGTGCATAGCACCGAAGGCGCGCACACTGTTGGCGCGTGGGAGGAACCGAAGTACCCCACGCATACTCAGAGAATGCAATACCTACAGCTACTGTAAATGTATTTAGTGTAGTGTATAGACATAATGTGTATGTTTACACCGTGTATTGCACCAAAGGCATGCATGTCATGTAGCATGGGCAGAAACCCACGCAGACTGCATAGGAATACCGTGTAGGTATTATAGTGTGTGTGCTAAACCTTTTGCACAAGTTCATGTGTGCATAGCACCGAAGGCGCGCACACCGTTGGCACGTGGGAGGAACCGAAGTACCCCACGCATACTCAGAGAATGCAATACCTACAACTACTGTGAATGTATTTAGTGTAGTGTATAAGCATAATGTGTATGTTTACATCGTGTATGGCACCAAAGGCATGCATGTCATGTAGCGTGGGCAGAAACCCACGCAGACTGCAAAGACATACCAGGTAGGTATGTTAGTATGTGGATATCCAATCGCACAAATTTAGACTGTGCATAGCTCCGAAGCGCCCATACCAATGGAGTGTGGGAGGGAACCGGAGTACCCGGAGGAAAACCACACAGACTGCCTACACATACCGTGTAGGTATTATAGCAGGGATATGCAATTAGCGGACCTCCAGCTGTTGCCAAACTACAAGTCCCATCATGCCTCTGCCTCTGGGTGTCATGCTTGATGCTGTCAGAGTCTCGCTTTGCCTCATGGGACTTGTAGTTTGGCAACAGCTGGAGGTCCGCTAATTGCATATCCCTGTATTATAGCATGCGTGATAAACATTGAACATGTTTAACTGAGCAGAAGGCCAAAGGCGCAGATACCATCAGCGTGTGGGAGGAAACCGGAACACTCAGAAGAACTCCACGCAGACAGCACACAGATACCGTGTAGGAATGATAGCATGTGAATCAACATATTGCACATGTTTATGCTGTGCATTTCCATTGGAGCGTGGGGGGAAACCGGAGTACCCGGAGGAACCCCACGCAAACAGTATACCCATACTGTAAACATGTATAATATGTGCAATAAACATATTGAACATGTCTATACTGTGCAGAGAGCCGAAGCGCACATACCATGAGAGTGCGGGAGGACACCGGAGCCCCCGCCAACCCAGAGAGTATAATACATACATATACTGTGAATGTATCTGGAGTCGTGCATAAACATATTTTGTACGTTTATATCATGTATGGCACTGAAACACAGCATTGGAACGTGGGGATAGCCACGCAGACACAGAGACCAATAACACATACATACACTGTGAATGTATGCAGTGTAGAGGTATAGGATGAGTTTAAATTATGGCGCATAATCTTCTCTGTATCATTCCAACCTGCTTGACTGTGCTGCTGAAGCAGCATGCAGGTAACAGGTAACCTCTGATCCTCAGACTGTGTGTCTGTCAGAGCTCAAATCATTCCCCAGGAAATGGCGGGAAATGTTACCTCAGGTATCACACAGAAGGCTCACAGGGATTAGAGACATAAATGAATAAAGTCCTCCCTCATCCATGCTGCTCTTGAGGCAGCGTGTGAGGAAAACAGTGAGGAAACTGTGTAAAAGAAAGGCTTGTCACAGCACCCAGCTTGAGTGTTTCTCACATCATCAATGAGATCACTTACAAGCGCCCTGTCATTCACTGACACAGAACTGGAGTCTTCCTCACAAGGGAATGTCCTGTTCATAAACATTAAATATTCAGAGGTAGGGTATTGAGCATAGTAGCTAGGCCCATATCTGACTCGGAGCACTCCTTCACTAAAGATTTTTGTGGGGGGGAGGGGGCTTATAGCTCCTTTTGCTCGCACACCGCTTCCATTCTGACAGGAATGATTCCAGGACTGCTGACAACTGGTCCATAAGGACCGCAGGTGCAGGAAACATATGAACATGTTTAACTGTGCAGCACTGCCAGTTGCCCCAGGCAATGTGGAGAGCAGTTGTATCAGACTCCATAAACGCCACCCTCTGAGACCTTATACACTATATAGTAAATATACAGTCCACCCACTGGCTACGCTGAGGCTGAGGAGGGGATACCCGGGAGGACCCACCAACCCTTAAGGACAGCTCAGTCTGTGAGGAGATTTGCGCCGCCGCCAGAAATAAATGCGCGGCGGCCACAAGAAAATGGCCACCGGCCGCAGCTATAACTGCGCCACTGAACACCAAGATGGCCGGCGAGCGCAAAATTCAAAGCTCTAATGCGCGCCAATGGCGCACGCAATAACCACCTCAAACAGCGCCAATGGCGCACACAATAATCACCTCACACACCAGAAAAAACTGCAGACATGAGCGCCCAGCCAGGCCAGAGTGACCCCCAAGCACCCCACAGCACAGCACCAGTACAGGGTGCAGAGAGCAGCATAACAGGGGGGAGACAGGGAGAAACCCCCACACACAGAAACACAGCCAGCATGTACTCACCTGCAGTAGGAGAGACTACTTACCCGTCCCTTTCAGGGACCCACTGGCTTGTTTCAGACAGACCTATCACAGAGTCGTACTGCGTAGCTGTCGGCCCGGTCCACCGCGAGAGATACAGTCAGTCAAGTACTGTTCAATCTTGAGAGGACCGCGGGAGCATGAAAGCAACCCGGCCACCCCTGGAGTCATGGGGTTTGTCGTGAACTGAGTCTCATGCACACAAGGCGAGGATCAGCACGCTCGATGGTCGGACAGGGAAGACTACGAGGATACTAGTGTACCCAACCTGTTGCCCAGCCGACAGTTGATTGAAGGTCTCAAAAATAAAATAATAAAATTCCCAAAGGAATAAAAAACAAAAAGTAAAATCTTCCAGGAGACTGGCTCCTGAGAGCCACGTCTTCTCCTTCTGCTAGTCAGAAAAAAAACTGAGGCTGCTAGCTGCAGGTGGGAGGGTAATGTCCGGAGGGACCGCCCCCCTGGGCGGGGCTGTTCAGCTCTGGCTTGTTCTAGAATGTTTTAACCTCTAACATTCTGCCTAGGTCTTCTCCTGCGAGCAGGGACATATACCCACATGTAATCAGTATGAGAGCTGCGTCGGTCCATGGACGATAAGAGAAATGTGTTTTTCCTATTGCAGTGAGCGTGAGAGTAAACCCTGTCGCTGAGAACCAGCGCGATGGGATCGCACTGGAAACATTCTCGCGGACAGGTACTGTAGCTTGTTACAGTGTTTTTGTTTTCTGTGTTGCCATCACAATGGGGCGGGCACTTCCGACGACGCCCGTTGTGATGGCAACCTGAGAGGTTGACGGCGGTGCGGTTAAAATGCTTGAGAATGGGGCGGGACAGTGCATGATGGTTGCAGATCATCACAGTATCCGGGAAGTAAGTGCTTGTGGGCTTCACATGCCCACAAGCAAAATGGGAACGTACGAGAACAGTTTTTAGAAAAGTGTCTTTCTGCTAATACTCGGGAGATCGGCGGCGGATTTGAACAAAGTAGGTGAATATATACACACACACACACACACACACGTGTGTGTACACACACACACACACACACACACGTGTGTGTGTGCACACTTGCCTCATGAAATATATTTCTTCTGCACTTTAAGTGCTGTCTGTTGTTGATCCGCAACAGGTAGAGAGAGAAGGAATGTTGACATTTATTAACAGCATGCCTGTTTTGGGTCTTCAGTTTTAGAGTACCCAGTAAGTCAGAAGCAGAAAAATACTATACAATCCCTACAAACACATTTCGCCCATGCATTCCTTATTCTGTGAAAGTCCTTTGAAAGCATTCCATTCTGGACCTGCTAATTTTCTTATCTAAATGTGTGACCATAACAAATCAGGCATAACTGCTTTGTACATGTGACCGAGTATCTGCGGTTAAAGTCAGACATTCTGAACATACTGTCAGTGAACCCAAAAAGAATTGTCTGGTAGATACAAAAGAGCTAGTGGGATCCTTCTTTAGTGGCTCACAAGTGTTGGCATTACTAAGAAGAGTGGTCAGATTAGAACGGTTATCAGATGTATTAAATGACCCTTAGTGCATCTCTCCATTTGTCTGCTGGCATGACAGTAATGCTTGGCACCCACTAACCACAACTTTCACACCTCCTATCCTGTTTTTGGACTAACATCTACACAGCTTAGAGAAGCTACAAAAAGGTCTTTAACATTACAGAACAAGTTCAGTTGAAATGTGACTGCTATAGATACACTTAGATGGCGACCCCTTTGTTTCCTTTGGGTTTTAGTGTATAGAGGAGATCCAATACCCTGAGAAGTGCAGCAGCCATCACCATAGTGACTTTTTAATTTGTACCTCCTTTATTATATTGACTTTATGGCTTTTGTGTTCTTCCCACCCTCTGCTTGCGCTATTGAGCCTTTTATTTTTTTATTTTTTTTACTGTTACATTATGGTACTGCCAAGGTACATAAGGTAGTTTTTCACATTTATGGAACATGGGGTTTACAAACCACTTCCTACCCAAGGAATGTACTTGTACATCCTTGGGTTTCAGTGGTTATACCAGGATGATGTCTGCACGTACAGGTATTCTTTTCAGCCACCAATTCTGAGTAATGCAGATGTGAGCCGAGTGGCCAATTAGCCACTCGATCACTTCTGCAGGTGGCGGAAGGGGGTCCCACCCCCCCCTCCCATCTCTCCGGTCCCATTGTATGCATATGTAAATGGTGATCGCATCACACGTGAGGTATTGTCACGAACATCAAAGCAAGAGCAATAACTTTAGCACCAGACCTCCCTATGCAACTCTAAATTGCTAACCTGTAAAGGTGTTTAAAGCGTCACCTATGGAGAATTTTAAGCACCGTTTGCCGCTATTCCACGGGCAGATGCAATTTTAAAGCGTGACATGTTAGGCATCCATTTACGACATGTAAGATCATCTTTCACATTATACAAAAAAAATGGGCTAACTTTAATGTTTTTTTTTTTTTTTTTTTTTATTCATGAAAGCGTGTTCTCTCCAAAAAAAAAAAATTGCGTATGAAAAAACGCTGCGCAAATACCATGTGACATAAAAAAATTGCAACATCCACCATTTTATTCTATAGAGATTTTTACAATATTGGAGTGAAGTGTCAGAAATGGCCCAGGTACGAAGTGTTTAAAGAGGTTGTAAACTCCCCCCCCAAAAAAAAAAAAAAAAAAAAAAAAACCCTGTAAGACAAAAAGGCATAATGAGCTAACATGCACCGCATACTAGCTCAATATGAAATACTTACCTTAGAACAAAGCCCTCCAGCGGCGCCCCGTACACCGCTGAGAGGGCCGACATCTTCCCCAGTGTTTCTTGCGGGTGAACGAGCTCCGGTGCTGTAAGTGGCTGGAGCCATGATGACATCGCTCCAGTACATGCATGTGGGAACTGCCGGTCACTGCACAGGGCTCTGAAGAAACACATCGGGCATCCGTTCCTTTATGAGCCGATGACGTTATCGGTGGCGTATACAGCAAGTATCTCCTAAATGGTGCAAGCTGAGGAGATATTTACAGTACATATAGACAAGCCTCATTATAGGCTTACCTATAGGTACAAACAAACCAGGGGAGTTTACTTCCTCGAATGGTAAAAATAAAAATTTATTAAAATGATGCCATTATTCTAGTATGTGACATAAGAACTTATTTATGCAGACTTGAAAAGTTGCTTACAGTTTGGTCTCAAAGGCACTAAAATAACTATCCCAATATACATTGTTACAAATGTTTAATTCCTCAAACATGCACTTTCATAAGAAAAGGATATGTTTTTTTAATTACCTGTGTATGTATTTCTTCATTTATTGAGCGCTTCGTTTCTTGTTTCTTCTTCACAGCTAAAAGTTCCACCAGCGGACGAATGGTCATTCCCTTTCAGTGACAGAAGTTAGCAAAAAGGGTTAATGCATAGTTTAAAGCATGGCCATTCAGCAACCCTATAAGTCCTATCAGATGTAGAAGTAAAGCATGTGCAGAGTTTACTCGCCCTGTCGTTGTTCCACATCTGCCTATAGCTATGCTCACACCTTTTATTATCCTTCCAAAATCACTGGGTTAGTCAACTTTTAGGAACAATTCAGTCTCTTCAATTTGGGTTATCCTGAAAATTTAACATAGCTCAAAGTGCTAATGTACAGCCAATGATGAAAGAGAAGCGAGAAGTACAATCTGCTTCAAATATGCTGTGAATCTCAGAAAGTGGTTTTGCTCATATGATCCTGTGGTTGTATAGCAGCAGTTTAGGGTCACATTCCTCAAACACTGCAGGGTGTGGACAGCATTATTATTCTTTACATTTCCCAATTTGTGGCAGTTATGTTCTGGGAGTCCTGAATAGGCTGTGGGAAGGGGACATAGTTTATGCATACATAGCTGTACAAATACATACATAACATTCTGCAATATCCTCAAACTTAGAGACAAGGATGCAACTTCAGGTAACTGCATTGTTAGCATGGTCTCATAACAAAAAGTACTGGATACCTTGGTGTACAGTGCAATTTCCTTTTTTTCCAGTACACAGACTCCGAAGCCTTTAGACTGCTACTAATGAACTGCATCTCACCAACACCGGCAGGCAAGTTTTGTCTTGTTAGCTGTCCAGCTCTTTATAGTGAGGTTTGTCCAACACAACAAGGTTTCTACTATATACATCATTATATACACTCCCTAGTTCATAGTTTTTACATAATTCTAACAAGACAATAGCGTGTGTTCATTTTCAAAACACAAAAATAAAAAAGTACTTATTCACACGGGCAGAAAAAACCCCCACTGCATTTACACCCGCATTTTCTGGATTAAGGAAAAAAAAAAAAAAAAAAAAAAGTCTTGCTGGCAGAGCTAGAGCTCATTCAAAGGCAGGAAAAAAAAAAAAAAAAAGGGGATCGAAAGATCTTGCATAAAACACACCTAAAGTACATGTGTTTATGCACATTTATACATGTGTAATCTGCAGTTGTGTTCTACTTTTATTCTGAGTGACTAAATGTAGCGCACATTGTTGTAAAAGATGCGGCTGTGTATGGGCTCATTGATTACTATAATGCTGCATCCAAAACCCATCTGCTGCATGCATCTAAAAATGCAGCTTTTTTTCCTGCCAATGTGAATGGGCCCTGTGTGTTTGGGCTCACAGATTACTATAGTCCTGCATTTAGATGCATATAAAAAAATAAAATAAAAAAAAACTATCTGCTTAACGCATCTAAAAACACATTATTTTCGGCCAGTGTGAATGAGCTCAAAATGAGCTAAACTCATCCTCACAACCTCTTGTTTGTGCACGTTTAGAACTTCCACAAAATAAATAATTTCCAACTTATACAAGTGACATGGCTGGACAAATGTGCCATCATTGTCAAACAATATATTTCAGCCTCCATACACAAAAAAATAGGATTTTTTGTACTCACCGTAAAATCCTTTTCTCTGACATCCATGGACTGGCACGGTGTCTCGTTACACTTTACACGTGGGTTATGTCCCTGCTTGCAGGAGAAGACCTAGGCAGAATGTGAGATGTTATACATACATTCTAAAAGCCAGAGCTGAAAAGCCCCACCCAGGGGGCGGTCCCTCCGGACATAACCCTCCCACTACAGTCAGCAGACTTCAGTTCGTAACAAAGCAGTACAAACTTAAAAAGGAAGGGTGGGTGCCGTGTCAGTCCATGGATGTCAGAGAAAAGGATTTTACGGTGAGTACAAAAAATCCTATTTTCTCTTACCATCCATGGACTGACACGGTGTCTCTTTACACTTTACACGTGGGATGTCCCAAAGCAGTGTCAAGAGGGATGGGAGCAGTATAAATGGAAAAACCAAAACTTCACTCCAAGAAGGCAGAGCTCCTCAACGGAGGAGTCGCAACTTTAAACATCGGCCTGCAGCACCCTGCGGCCGAAGGAAGCATCCGGAGATGCAGCCACATTAACCTTATAAAACTTAAAAGGCATGAACAGACGACCAGGTCGCCGCCTTGCACACTTGTGCAACCGACGCTTGATGTCGGAAAACCCAGGAAGCACCAATTGCCCTGGTGGAATGTGCCGTAACCGGAAAGGGAGGCGCCCGCCCTTTGAGAGCATAGGCTTGAATGACGGTTTGTCTGATTCCCCTAGAAATGATGGCAGACGAAACCGCTTGGCCCTGTTATGGAACAGAGACAGTCACAAACAGTGAGTCGGACTTTCGAATAGAAGCAGTAGCAGACAGGTACACCCGTAAGGCTTGTACCACATCCAATATGTGCAGTGCAAACTCTCTGGGATGCGATGGGTGAGGACACAAGGAAGGGAGGACAATGTCCTCATGTAGGTGAAAGGTCGACACCACCTTTGGCAAAAAGGAAGGTCACGGATGCAACACCGCCTTATCCTTATGGATGACTAAATATGGCGACTTGCAGGACAAAGCCGCCAACTCAGACACCCGTCAAACAGAAGTGATTGCCACTAAAAGGCCACCTTCTGAGACAAGGCAAGAGGGGAATATCCCGGATATTCCCAAAAGGAGGTTCCTGGAGGACCGAGAGCACCAACTTCAGATCCCACGGTGGGAGAGGAGGCTTGACAGGAGGGAGCACATGGCGAACCCCCAACACAAGGTGCTAACCAAGAAATGACCCGCTAGAGGTCGCTGAAAGAAGACGGCCAAGGCCGAAATCTGATCCTTGATGGTACTCAAAGCAAGCTTTTGGGTCACTCCACACTGCAGAGGACGCAGGATTCTGGGGACGGAATACGTCCGAGGACGCCAGTCCAGCGCTTCGCATATGGCGATATAAGCTTTCCAGGCACGGTGATAGATCTGCTTGGAGGAAGACTTCCGTGTCCTTAACATGGTCAAAATGACAGAGTCCGAGAGACCTCGGTCCCTCAACACCTGGCTTTCAACAGCCCTGCCGTTAAAGCCAGAGACTGTAAGCCGGATGAAACATAGGACCTTGAGACTGAAGGTCCTCCCTCAATCGGCAACCGCCAGGGAACGTCCGCGACGAGACGTACCAGATCAGCGTACCAGTGATGCTGAGGCCAATCCGGAACAATTAGGATCACCAGAGTTTATATCAGGCGATAAGGACCCTATGGGGCCACCAACGCATCCGAGGCATCGCCCAAGGATCCCTGGATCTGGCCACAACCTCGACCCTTGCGATTGAGTCGAGAGGCCATCAGGTCCACATCCGGCGTGCCCCACCGTCGGCAAAGGAGTTGAAATATGCAAGGACCACTCTTCTTGGTCCGGCGATTGGCGAATCAGATAGTCCGCCTGCCCATTGTCTATGCCCAGAATGTAAATGGCCTACAGAGCCGACACGTTTCTTCCGGCCCACTTCAGGATACGGACTACCTCGGAAGCCGCAGCTGAGCTCCGAGTCCCCCCTTGATGGTTTACATACGCCACCGCCGTGGCGTTGTCTGACTGGCTCCTGATGGAGCGACCACGTACTCTCTCCGACCTGAGGAGAGACACAGTCCGATGGCCCGTATTTCCAGAACAGTGATTGGTAAACGGGCTCGTCCGGAGTCCAAGGCCTTGAGCCGACAGGACTCCCCAGACCCCACCCCAGCCCGTCAGGCTGGTGTCCGTCGTGAGTACCGTCCATTGGATGGGAGGGGAACGACTTTCCGGACCGAAGAGCCGAGGATCTCAACCACCATGTCAGGGGCACCCTGACCAGGTGAATCACCTGGATCTGAAGATCCAAGGACAACGGGGATTTGTCCCAGGTGGACAAGATCTCCTTCTGCAATGCCCTGGTGTGTGATTGAGCATACGGAACGGCCGCGAAGGAGGCCACCACGAGTCCCGGGACTCTCATGCAAAAAAACGGATTGACAACCATTTTCGGGATGTCAGCACCCGCACCGCAGACTGAAGTGTCAGCAACTTCTCCAGAGGTAGGATACCTTTGTCTCCAAGGAGTCCAGAATCAGAACTAGATACTCCAGACACTGAGTCGGGACCAGGACTGACTCCTGAATGTTCAGGAACCACCCGAAGTCCCTGAGGGTCTAATTGACGATAGTCACCTTTCCTCTAAGTCTGAGCCACTTTCTGCTCTTAGCAGAAGATCGTCCAGATAGCCCACGACAGCAATACCTCACTGTAACAGAAGGCTAGAACCGGAGCAAGCACCTTGGTGAACACCCTTGGTGCTGAGGCTAGGCCGAAAGGAAGAGCCACAATCGATAGTGGACTTCGCTGATCGCAAGCGCGGAAACTTCTGGTGACTTGTGCAGATCGGAACATGCAAGTAGGCGTCCTTGAAGTCCAAGGACGCCAGAAGAAAATCCCTTTGGTGGAGTGTAGCGATCACCGTGCGAATGGATTCCATGCGGAATTTCTGCACCTTCTCGAAGGCATTCAGGGCCTTGAGGTCCAGGATAGGTCGAACCACGTCCTATTTTTGGGACGACAAACAGATTCGAGTAGAATCCTTGAAAACTCTCCTGTGACGGAACCGGCACAATCACTCCGGACCTGATCAAATCCTGTACAGCCCCCAAGAGGGCTGCCCGACAGGTAGGAAGGAGAGGAAGATTAGAGGGAAAGAATCTGTCTGGGGGCCAGGATCGGAATACTATCCTGTATCCTGAGGTGACCACCTCGCACACCCACCAGTCGGAGATTCGGGAGGACCACCGATTCGTGACCTGCGAAGTCCTCCCCCCACCCCAGAGTCGGGCGGAGGCAAGACTTCACGCGGAGGCGGGCTTGGGAGCCGCTTGTTCGGCTTATGCACCCAGGGGCACTTGTGCCCACCAGCCGCACTGCCGTCAGTCTGAGAGGACCTACCCATGGACTCTGACTGACGAAAAAACCCCGTTTTGCTGGAAAGGAAGGCCCCTGTTTGCGGCGGGCCTCCTCACTCTTGCTAGTCTAAGGAAGAAGAGTGCTTTTACCTCCCATGACATCCATGACGATGTCATCCAGAGCAGCACCGAAAGGTCTACCACCTTTAAATGGTAGATCCATCAGGAGCTTCCTAAGGCTAGGTCAGAAGACCAGCACTTCAACCAGATAAGATGACGCAATACCACCGCCGAGACAGAGGCCCTGGATATTAAAGGGGCCGCGTCCAACGTGGCGTCGCACACATAAACCAGGCCCTGAACCAGTTGGTGGGCCAGAGCAACTGTGTCTGGAGGAAGATTATGCTCCTGTACAGCTAGGTGCAACATTTTTGCCCAACCTGTAAGTGTTTAAGACACAAGGGTCGCCGCTACCACAGGCCGTAGGGCGGATCCCAACAAGGCAAACATGGCTCTGCTCACCACTTCTGACCTCCTGTCAGTGGGGTCCTCAAATGCAGGAGTCCCCTCCATCGGGAGAGTGATGGCCTTGTTCAACCGGGCGACTGGAGGGTCGACCCTGGGGGAGAAGCCCACTTTTTAAGTAGGGCATCTTCAAGGGGTATCTGATAGACAAACGCCGCGGGACCATAAAAAAATTCTTCTGCGGCTTTTCCCAGACCTTATCAATGAGCTGGTCAAAGAAAGTACATATGGAAAAACCTCTTTAGAAGGCCTGGCCTTAAAAGAACCAAAGGAGAGTGTATCCGCCTGAGGTTCTGCATCCGCAGCATTTTAGCTTGAGAGTGTCCCTCACCGCAGTCATGAGTACACTAACAAGCGCCCTGTCATTTACTGACTCAGAACTGGAGTTTTCCTCATAAGGAATGTCCTGTTCAAAACCATCCAATACATTCAGAACTAGGGTCCTGAGCGGTAGTGGCTAGGCCCATATCTGAATCAGCGCACTGCCCTCATGAAGTAAAGTGGGGAGAGGGCACTTTTTTGCTCCCTTGCGCTTGCACACAGCTCCCATCCTGGTCAGAAATGATTCCAGGACTGCCCACAACTGGTCCCTAGGGACCGCAGGTGCTGAAGCACTGCCTGTTATCCACTGACATTTAGGGGAAGCTGGTGACAGAGACTCCATATTGCCCCCCTCTGAGACTCCTCAGATAAAAAGTCCACCCACAGGCTGTGCTGACTGAGGAGGGGGCGCCCAGGGGACTCACCAAACCGGACCAGGGACCGCTCAGTTCCGCTGTCTGTACCGCGCTGTGTCAGCGCTGGTGAGCTGTGAGGAGATTGTGAGGAGATTCACGCTGTTACAGCAGCGCTAGAGGCCAAAACTAGTGCTGAAGAGCGCGCGGGCTACAAGAAAATGGCCGCCGCACTTCACTGAGGCGATCCGCGGCAAGATGGCCGCCATGACTCAGCAAAAGTGAAAAAACAGCACACACACACACAGCGCCACTCGGCGCTCAGGCCCCAAAACACACAAAAAAAGGCCCCAAGCATATCTGCAGACCAGCATTAGCCCCTCCAAGAACAGTGTGACCCCCAGGCACCCCACACAGCACAGCGCCAGCAATGGTGACAGAGAGTGACAATGAAATACAGGGGGAGACAGGGAAAATCCCCCACAGAGAAACACACAGCTTTTTGTACTCACCTGCAGGCAGGAGAGACTACTTACCCGTCCCCTGAGGGACCCACTGGTGTGTTTCTGACAGGACTATCACAGTGCAGAACTGAGTAGCTGTCGGCCCGGTCCACCGCGAAAGATACAGTCAGTCAGGAACAGTTCAGTCTTGAGAGGACCGTGGGAGCATGAAAGCAAACCCGGCCACCCCTGGAGTCATGGGGCCTGTCGTGAACTGAGTCTCACGCACACAAGGCGAGGATCAGCGCGCTCGATGGTCGGACAGGGAAGACTACGAGGATATCTTGTACCCAACCTGTTGCCCAGCCGACAGTTGATAGAAGATTCTCAAAAATAAAATAAAAAAGAATTCCAGAAAAGGAATAAAAATAGGTCAGGAGACTGGCTCCTGAGAGAGCCACGTCTTCTCCTTCTGCTAGGCAGAAAAAAACTGAAGTCTGCTGACTGTAGTGGGAGGGTTATGTCCGGAGGGACCGCCCCCTGGGTGGGGCTGTTCAGCTCTGGCTTTTAGAATGTATGTATAACATCTCACATTCTGCCTAGGTCTTCTCCTGCAAGCAGGGACATAACCCACGTGTTAAGTGTAAAGAGACACCGTGTCAGTCTATGGATGGTAAGAGAAAATTATATATATATATATATATAAAAAAAATAACAGCATTACAGTGTAACCTGCCCCAAAAAGTTCCTTTACTCACCTGCACAAACACTGTGAAGAATATTACTGTAATTATTGCAGTGAGGAACATATTTCTGTTAGGGCTATGTAATAAGTATCCCAAGGAGAAAGCAATGGCTCCACGCAAGCCACCATATGCAATAATGAACTGGTCTTTGGGTGTCAGCTTCACTATGCGGAATCTGTTGATAAACCAAGTTAAGCCAAGGACACCTAAGAAAGGGACAGAAAATTTAACACTTGACACTTCTAAGTAACACAAACAATATTTTCTATGTACCGTAAATTATGTTAAGGACACTTGTCAGGAAATGTAATAAAAACACAGTACAGGTACAACTGTAAACATGAAAGGATTGGGCAGGGGGAGCATTTAGGCTACTTTCACACAGAGGCGTTTTACATGCGGTTTTGTGCTAAAAATAGCGCATGAAAAGCGCCTGTAAACTGCCTCCTCTGCAGCCCCAGTGTGAAAGCCCGAGTGCTTGCACACTGGGGCGGTGCGCTTGCAGGACAGGAAAAAAAGTCCTGCAAGCAGCATCTTTGGGGCTGTGTATACACCACCCCTGCCATTGAAATCAATGGGCAGCACCTGCAAAGCGCTTTTAACCCTTTCCTCGGCCTCTAGCAGGGATTAAAAGCGCACTGCTAGCAGCCGAAAAAGTGCAGATTTACCGCCAACTCCCCCAAGCCCACCCCCCCCCCCAGTGTGTGAAAGTAGCTTTATGAATGCATATTTACTTCTATTTTCAGTCTTCTGGAACACAACACCCTCATCTGCTTTGAATTAAAAAAAAAAAAAAAAAAAACACACCTGCTCTTAAATTAGCCACCACCACAAATATATAAGATCAATAATATGTCCTTAAATGTATACTTACACAGAACGCCCTCCTCAAACTCCCCCCCCCCCCCCCCCCGGTCCCGCGAAACTGGAGTGCGGTAATCATCCGCACTGACACATCGGGTCGCCGCCTCACTGTCCGGGTCTTAGAAATCCCCTGCAGCTTAATCTCCAAAGCTTACCTCGTCAGGAGGTGCCTTTAGGAGCATTCTAATTGGTCAGGGCCGTCACATGGGTGGCGCCGACCAAATCAGAACCCTCTTAGGCTGTCCCCGTCATCGCGGGCGAAGAGGAGAGAAAGCCGCAGGGATTTCAAACCCCCAAACCGGTACAGCTGCTATTTGAGCGGGGGAATCGCCAGACTCCAGGTTAGCAGGACCGATGGGGTCCAGTGTAAGTTCACCTAAAAGGTAAAAACTTATACTTTAAGAGGGAAATAATCCCTTGAAGTGGTTGTAAAGGTTTTTTACCTTCATGCATTCTATGCATGAAGGTTAAAAAAAAAAAAAAAAAAGTGCTGCTCCACCCACAGCCACCCACCCTCAATACTCACCGGAGCTCCGTTCTTGATCCAGAGATGTCTCAGGTGTCTCTCCCCGCATTGGCTGAGAAACAGCATCGGGAGCCACTGGATCCCACTGCTGTTAATCATAGCCAGTGATGCAATTGGGGGGGGGGAGCAGTGGGTGGGGCTGAGCCACGGCTTTATGCATCTTATGGACGCATAGAGTGGGGCTCGGGAGCAAGCACGCACCAGTGCCCCTATAGCAAGTGCTATTGGGGGCTCTGGTATGAGGGAGGAGCTGGCGGAGGACCGAAGAAGAGGATTGGAGTCTCTCTGTGAAGAACCATTACATAGAGCAGGTAAGTATGTTTGTAATAAGAAAAAATAAAAAACAACCACACTTAATATTTTAAAAGTATAAAAATAAAACACACAAATAGAATATATTGCAGTTTACTAGTCACTGGATGTGGACGCTGCACAAGTTTTTTTTTTCTAGCCATTTTCCTTGTATGGTCACCTGGTAATTCTGCCAATGACACACATTCTGTCCTACAGTAACACACTCACTGCCCCGTGTCTAGAGAGGAGCAGCATTGCCACAGTCAGTTCAGTCCATGTGACGATTTCTAATGTTTTTTTTCTGTACTTGCAGAAATTGTACTTGGCCTTAAAAAGAAAGCTAATGCAGCCATCTCATCCAAGGGCTTGTAAACTGCAGTATATTACATTTTTTGGGGATCAGCTATACTTTAAGGTCTAAAAAAGTAAATCCACATGGACCCGTGTGTAAATGTTCACATGCACTGTATACTTGCTGTGTCCAGACTGTTACCAAGGTCAATATAAAGGAAGAGAAGCCAAAACACATTGACAGATGTTATTTCTGACATTTACCATGATCCCATGACAAAGCAGGGTCACGCAAACACAGCTGATGTACAAAATATGTCTCCATCTACCCCTTATGGTTAGTAGGCCAGGGCCAAGATGAAATGGCACTTTATAGCCATCCATTTAAAAAAAAAAAAAAAAAGTTGTTAAAAGCCCAAGTAAAACCACTGACGTTATGAAGACACAAAATAGGCCAAATAAAAAGGGATTAGGCATTATTTAAAAAAAAAAAATAAGATAAAATGTAATACATAATGGTAGCGGTGACAAGAACATGTCCAGAAAAAGTGTCTTTAAACCCAGGATTTATAGGTGTATTCTTCACCTCTTTTGATTTGCTAAATCACATATTTAATAGGCATTGTTATACCGTGAAAGTAGGTCACTTTCAGATAATGGTAAACTAAAATGCCCCAACTGTCACATGTAAATCTAGGTACACTTCACATGTTCATGCTACATACAGTCTGAATTTAATATAAAGCAATACCCAACACGCGTGCTATCAGACAGAAGACAAGGGTGCAGATGACATAGGTCCAATTCCAAGAATGAGGTCCAGCCACGGTGGAAACTCCAAGAAAGATGAAAATTAACGTCTCACTGACACTGCTCCACATTTTCAGGAAATATTTGATGGTAGTATGGGACTTGTGGGAAATATTAGCCTCCACATAAGGTCGCATTACAACTCCTGAAGCAATAAGGCTGAAAGAAAAGAAAATCAGTTTTCAATCTGCAAAACATTTTATTTTTATAGACCAGAGCAGTAAAGAAACAAGACAAGCCAGCATGGTGTCAGCATGCCAAACAGAAGGCAAGAGTATGGTGCTACTTACAAAAAACAGGTAGTTTGGAACAAATACTATAAACATAACATATGGTAAAAGTAACTTACGCCATAATTCCTGAGAGATGGAAGAGCTCTGCAGACATATATGCCATGTAACTATAGAGGAAAACAAACAAGGGCTCAATGACACGGATGTGGGAGGTGAAGCGGGAAGTGAAGGCTGCGGTAATCCCATATACAACTCCAACAAATACCCCTCCCAGGGCAACAACAAAGAAACTCAGGAACCCCAGAGATATATCACGGAATGCGACTTGATCCAAAGCAGAATACTCTTCAAAAAGGTGATATAAAACCTAGAGAGAGAGAGATGCACATCAACTAATAGGAAAAGAACAAATGAGTGGACATAAGGGAATAAATAGGTTTTGGATTGAAAAGATTCAAAATAACATGGGTGACAGGGAAAAGTGTTACTTACATGGCAAAACGTTGAGTAGGTTATTTATTTTTACTTTACCTATACAGAGCTCAGCGTTTTCTAGCATTGTAACTAAAGCTGGGTCAATTTTTTGTTCCAACGAAAAATAAAATTATCCCGATTTGACCTGCATTTGAGGTGGATGGAGGAATACTCCCTGCTGTGTCATTGTGCTCCGACAGCATCGGAATACACAGATCAGCAATGCAGTACTAGAGCCTGCAGCGCTCAGCAAGACGATTGTACAGAAGATCAACTTCTGTACAACTATAGTGTCGAAATTTGGGCCGTCTCTGCTGCACTTAGATCCACCTATGAGCAACTTAAAACACACTAGGGCTTGAGTCTGGTAGACACTTTTTTTTTTATTCGTTCAACCCAGTGGGAGCTCCAGAGGCGTGCGCTGTACTAACTATGCAACATTAGTACAGCAATTTCTCTGCTGAGCTATTGTGTGCTGACAGGGGACGGCCCCCCCGCCAGAACACGGATGCTGGTTTTCCAGCATGCCTGTTAGGCCGGCTTCTGGTCGGACCCCGTGGTGTACACAAGGGTGAAGGTCGGACGTTTTTAGTTGAACTGGCCGATATTTAACCCATGTGTACCAGGCTTTGGGTACAGTGGAAAAATAGGATTTTTGTACTCACCGTAAAATCCTTTTCTCTGACATCCATGGACTGACACAGCGTCTCTTATTCACTGTACACGTGGGTTATGTCCCTGCTTGCAGGAGAAGACCTAGGCAGAATGTGAGATGTTATACATACATTCTAAAAGCCAGAGTTGAACAGCCCCACCCAGGGGGGCAGTCCCTCCAGACATAACCCATCCCCTGCAGTCAGCAGACCTCAGTTCGTAACAAAGCAGTACAAACTTTAAAAAAGGAAGGGTGGGTGCCGTGTCAGTCCATGGATGTCAGAGAAAAGGATTTTACGGTGAGAAACAAAATCCTATTTTCTCTCATCATCCATGGACTGACATGGCGTCTTATTCACTGTACACGTGGGATGTCCCAAAGCAGTGTCAAGAGGGATGGGAGCAGTATAAATGGAAAAACCCCCAAAAAATTCACTCCAAACAAGGCAGAGCTCCTCAACGGAGGAGTTGCAACTCTAAACAGCGGCCTGCAACACCTTAAGGCCGAAGGAAGCATCCAAAGATGCAGCCAGATTAACCTTATAAAACTTAGAAAAAGGTATGAACAGACGACCAGGTCGCTGCCTTGCACACTTGTGCAACTGACTCTTGATGTCGGAAAGCCCAGGAAGCACCAATTGCCCTGGTGGAATGCACTGTGCCCGGAAAGGGAGGCGCCCGCCCCTTGAGAGCATAGGCTTGAATGACGGTTTGCCAGAGCCACCTAGAAATGGTGGAAGACGAAGCCGTTTGTAACTGCCTCTGGTCCGAAACGGGGCCAAACAGTGAGTCAGACTTCCGAATAGAAGCAGTAACAGCCAGGTACACTCGCAAGGCTCGTACCACATCCAATGTGTGAAGCACAAACTCTCTGGGATGCGATGGGTGAGGACACAAGGACGGGAGGACAATGTCCTCATTTAGGTGAAAGGCCGAGACCACCTTTGGCAAAAAGAAGGTCGCGGACGCAACACCGCCTTATCCTTATGGATGACCCAATATAGTGACTTGCAGGACAAGGCCGCCAACTCAGACACTCGTCAAAACAGAAGTGATTGCCACTAAAAGGCCACCTTCTGAGACAAGACAAGAGGGGAATATCCCTGATATTCTCAAAGGGAGGTTCCTGGAGAACCGAGAGCACCAATTCAGATCCCACGGGGGGAGAGGAGGCTTGACAGGAGGGAGCACATGGCGAACCCCCTGCACAAAAGGTGCCAACCAAGGAATGACCCGCTAGTGGTCGCTGAAAGAAGACGGCCAAGGCCAAAATCTGACCCTTAATGGTACTCAAAGCGAGCTTTTGGGCCACTCCACACTGCAGAAAACGCAGGATTCTAGGGACGGAATACGTCCGAGGACGTCAGTCCAGCTCTTCACACATGGCGATGTAAGCTTTCCAGGTACGGTGATAGATCATTCTGGAGGAAGACTTCCGTGCCCTTAATATGGTCGAAATGACCGAGTCCGAGAGACCTCGGTCTCTCAACACCTGGCTTTCAACAACCGTGCCGTTAAAGCCAGAGACTGTAAAGCAGGATGAACTATAAGACCTTGAGACAGACGGTCCTCCCTTATTGGCAGCTGCAAGGGAATGCCCGCAACGAGACGTACCAGATCGGCGTACCAGCGACGCAGAGGCCAATCCGGAGCAATGAGGATGTCAGGGACGTGCTGGGCTTGAACCTGGGACCTCTTCTGTGTCTGGCATTGACTCTTCCAGCGGAGCTATCTGAGATGCTGGACAGTTCCCTGCCTGATCTGCTGGATAACCTATCTGATCCATTAGACTACTCTGCTTGGTGTCTGATTACTGTTGAACTCTGAACCCCTTGCTCCTCCCATGTACTTCCTATAAAAGACATTCCAGAGATGTTGCCCCTTGCGGTTTGATCTGCTTCTGTTCCCTGAGTTCCTGATTCTGTGCTTGTATCCTGTTCCTGTGTTTGACCCGGCTTCCTGACCACGCTTCTGTCTCCAGTCCTGACCTCGGCTCGTTTGACCCTGCTCAGTTATATGCCAGTCTGCCTGTTGCCAAGATTCGGCCTGGACTTTGACTACTCTCTGCCTGCCACTTGTGATGTTTACCTTGATGTGTATGACCCGGCTTGTCTGACTCTGCAAACCTGCACCAGCTTACCTGCATCCTCTGCTCTGCAAGCTGCACACGCTGACCTGCATCCTTTGCAATGCAAACCTGCACCTGCTGACCTGCATCCCTGCTCTGCAAACCTGCACCTGCTGACCTGCATCCCTGCTCTGCAAACCTGCACCTGCTGACCTGCATCCCTGCTCTGCAAACCTGCACCTGCTGACCTGCATCCCTGCTCTGCAAACCTGCACCTGCTGACCTGCATCCCTGCTCTGCAAACCTGCACCTGCTGACCTGCATCCCTGCTCTGCAAACCGGCACCTGCTGACCTGCATCCCTGCTCTGCAAACCTGCACCTGCTGACCTGCATCCCTGCTCTGCAAACCGGCACCTGCTGACCTGCATCCCTGCTCTGCAAACCGGCACCTGCTGACCTGCATCCTCTGCTCTGCAAGCTGAACCTGCTGACCTGCATCCGCTGCTTCCGGAACCAGCCGTTCCAGTCTCCACTCGGCTCCACCACTCCAAGCAGTGAGGATCAGACAGGCACCCTTATCTCACCGTGCTCTTACCACCACTGTCCCCACTCCAGTGGTCTCCGAGCCGGGGTTGTACGGGAGGTCCCTCTCCGCACGTCAGGCTCACACCTAAGGTACGTTACAGAGGATCACCAGAATTCCCTCGGTCGCCACCCTGCGCAGCAGGCGAGGGAGCAACTGCAGCGGAGGATAAACGTATATTAGGTGATAATGACTCCATGGGGCCACTAACGCATCCAAGGCATCCGCCAAGGATCCCTGGATCTGGCCACAAACCTTGACATCTTGCGATTAAGTCGAGAGGCCATCAGGTCCACATCCGGCGTGCTCCACCGTCGGCAAAGGAGTTGAAATACCTCCGGGTGCAAGGACCACTCTCCCTGGTCCAGCGTCTGGTGACTCAAATAGTCCGCCTGCCAATTGTCTATGCCCGGAATGTAAACGGCCGACACGCTTCTTTTAGCCCACTTCAGGGTACTGGCGACCTTGGAAGCCGCAGCTGAGCTCCGAGTCCCCCCTTGAAGGTTGACATACGCCACCGACGTGACGTTGTCCGACTGGATCCTAATGGAGCGATCCTGCAATCTCTCAGACCACGAGGAGAGGCACAGTCTGATGGCCCGTATTTCCAGAACGTTGATCGGTAAACGGGCTTCGTCCGGAGTCCAAACCCCCTGGGCCAACAGGACTACCCAGACTCCACCCCAGCCCATCAGGCTGGCATCCGTCGTGAACACCGTCCATTGGATGGGGAGGAACGACTTCCCGGACCGAAGAGCCAGGGACCCCAACCACCATGCCAGGGACGTCCTGACCAGGTGACTCACCTGGATCGGAAGATCCAAAGACAACGGGGATTTGTCCCAAGTGAGCAAGATCTCTTTCTGCAATGCCCTGGTGTGTGATTGGGCATACGGAACGGCCTCGAAAGAAGCCACCATGAGTCCCAGGACTCTCATGTAAAAACAGATTGACGACCATTTTCGGGATGTCAGCACCCGCACTGCAGACTGAAGTGTCAGTAACTTCCCCGGAGGTAGGAATACCTTTGCCTCCAAGGAGTCCAGAATCAGACCTAGATACTCCAGATGCTAATTCGGGACCAGGACTGACTCCTGAATGTTCAGGAGCCACCCGAGGTCCCTGAGGGTCCGACTGACGATAGTCACACTGTCTTCTAGTTCTGAGCCACTTTCTGCTTAGAAGATCGTCCAGATAGCCCATGACAGCAATGCCTCGCGGTCTTCAGCAAGCTAGAACCGGCGCAAGCACCTTGGTGAACACCCTCGGTGCCGAGGCTAGGCCGAAGGAAGAGCCACAAATTGATAGTGGACTTCGCCAATCGCAAGCGCAGAAACTTCTGGTGACTTGCGCAGATCGGAGCATGCAAGTAGGCGTCCTTGATGTCCAAGGCCGCCAGAAAATCCCCTTGACGGAGTGTATTGATCGCCATGCGAATGGATTCCATGCGGAACTTTTGCACCTTCACGAAGGCATTCAGGGCCTTGAAGTCCAGGATAGGCCGGACCCCGTCCTTTTTTGGGACGACAAACGGATTCAAGTAGAATCCCTGAAACCTCTCCTGTGACGGAACCGGCACAATCACTCCGGACCTGATCAAATCCTGAACAGCCCCCATAAGGCTGCCCGACGGGCAGGAAGGAGAGGAAGATGTGAGGGAAGAATCTGTCTGGGACCAGGAACGGAACTCTATCCTGTAACCTGAGGTGACCACCTCGCACACCCACCGGTAGGAGGTCCACTGATCCGTGAACCTGAGAAGTCGTCCCCCCACCCCAGAGTCGGGTGGGGGGCAAGACTTCATGCGGAGGCAGGCTTGGGAGCCGGCTTGTTTGGCTTACGCACCCAGGGGCGCATGTGTCCACCAGCCACACTGCTGTCAGTCTGGGAAGGCCTACCCGTGGACTCTGACGAAAAAAACTTTTTGCTGGAAAGGAAGGACCCTACTTACGGCGGGCCTCCTTACCCTTGCTAGTCTGAGGAAGAAGAGTGCTTTTACCTCCCGTGACATCCTTGAGGTCATCCAGCGCAGCACTGAAAAGCCTACCACCTTTAAATGGTAGATCCGTCAGAAGCCTCTTAGAGGCTACAGCAGTCCAGCATTTCAATCCGATAAAAACGACGCAATACCACCGCCGAGACAGAGGCCCTGGATATTAAGGGGCCGCGTCTAACGTGGCGTCGCACACATAAACCAGGCCCTGCACCATTAGGTGGGCCAGAGCAATAGTGTCTGGAGGAAGATTATGCTCCTGTACAGTTTGGTGCAAATTTTTTGCCCATCCCGTATTTAAGTAGGGCATCTTCAAAGGGGTATCTGATAGACAAACGCCGCGGGACCATAAAAGTCTTCTGCGGCTTTTTCCCAAACCTTATCAATGAGCTGGTCAAAGAAAGGTACATATGGAAAAACCTTTTTAGAAGGCCCGGCCTTAAAAGAACCAAAGGAGACTGTCCGCCTGAGGTTCTGCATCCGCAGCATTCAGCTTGAGAGTGTCCCTCACCGTATCAATGAGTTCACTAACAAGCGCCCTGTCATTTACTGACTCAGAACTGGAGTCTTCCTCGCAAGGAATGTCCTGTTCAAAACCATCAAAATATTCAGAGCTAGGGTCCTGAGCGGTAGTAGCTAGCCCCATATCTGAATCAGCGCACACCCCCTTTTTTTTGTGGAAATAAAGCGGGGAGAGGGTCTTTTTTGCTCCCTTGCGCTCGCACACTGCTTCCCTCCTGGTCAGATTAATGATTCCAGGACTGCCGACAACTGGTCCATAGGGACCGCAGGTGCTGGAGCACTGCCTGTTGCCTCAAACAAGGGGAAGCTGTGACACTGACTCCATATTGCCCCTCTGAGACTCCTCAGATAAAAAAAAAGGCCACTCACAGGCTGTGCTGACTAAGGAGGGGGCGCCCAGGGGACTCACCAGACCGGACCAGGACCGCTCAGATACTCTGTCTGTACTGCGCTGTGTCAAGAGATTGTCGCGGTTACAGCTGCGATAGAGGCCAAACTAGTGCTGAAAAGTTTGCGGGCTACAAGAAAATGGCCGACGCACTTCACTGAGCGCGATCCGCGGCAAAATGGCCACCATGCGCATATTAAAATAAAAAAAACAGCACACAGTGCCAAACGGCGCCCGGGCCCCAAAATAACACAAAAGGCCCCCAGCGATATAAAGACCAGCATAAGCCCCCCCCCCCCCAGGACAGTATGACCCCTGGAGAAACACATACAGCATTTTGTACTCACCTGCAGGCAGAAGAGACTACTTACCCGTCCCCTGAGGGACCCACTGGTGTGTTTCTGACAGACCTATCACAGAGTAGTACTGCGTAGCTGTCGGCCCAGTCCACCGCGAGAGATACAGTCCGTCAGGTACTGTTCAATCTTGAGAGGACCGTGGGAGCATGAAAGCAACCCGGCCACCCCTGGAGTCATGGGGCATGTCGTGAACTGAGTCTCACGCACACAAGGCGAGGATCAGCACGCTCAATGGGTCGACAGGGAAGACTACGAGGATACCAGTGTACCCAACCTGCTGCCCAGACGACAGTTGATTGAAGGTCTCAAAAATAAATTAATTTTTATTCCTTTGGGAATTTTATTATAAGTAAAATCTTCCAGGAGACTCCTCCTTCTGCTAGGCAGAAAAAAAAACTGAGGTCTGCTGACTGCAGGTTATGTCCGGAGGGACCGCCCCCCTGGGCGGGGCTGTTCAACGCTGGCTTTTAGAATGTATGTATAACATCTCACATTCTGCCTAGGTCTTCTCCTGCAAGCAGGCAAATAAACCCACGTGTACAGTGAGACACTGTGTCAGTCCATGGATAAGAGAAAATCAGTTTTAGGAGGAGGGTTTAGCAAACAAGAATAAAAAACTTTTGCAATGACGCCTCCACCCTCCATCATGTATTTAAAATTCAGTCCAATTCAATTGTTTAAATGCAAGATACTGCTCATTTACAAATGTGCAATATAATCCTTTAGAAGCTTGTCCACTAAGCTTTCTGTAGAATACTACCCAATATAAAATTTATAATTATTCTTACCTGCATATTACCTCCCCATTGGGGCAAAAATAAACCTTACAGGGGTTATAACCATCCCTTGCTCTATATGAAATAGCATATATTAGCATATGGAAATATGGTTACTTGGGAACTTGGTTACAATGAACAGGCTACCAATCTTTTATGTTCTTGCAAATACCTTTAAGCAAGCTATTCTTAAAGAGGAGCTCCAGGCTCCATCAGAAAAAAAAGAAATGTAAGCAGCTACTAATACTTCGACTTCAGGTGCAGGCACCAGCATCTCTAGTAAGGGAAACAGGAAGTGAAGCCTTTTGGCTTCACAGCTTGTTGCCTACTGCGCATGCACAAGTCGTGCTGCGCTTTGTGAATGGTCCTGTAGTCCCCTGGGATCTGTGATGTGTCCCAGAAGACTGTGGGGGAAGGGGGGGGCAAACTTCTGGTTCAGAACACCACAGTGTTCCGAGTAAGAAGTGGGAGCGGGTACCTGTCAAAACCATGTACTCTCTCCGCGCAGTGGAGGGGATGAGGTGCAAACAAGGGGAGCCTCCTCTTTTGGGTGGAGCTCAGCTTTAACTTACCCACACCACCTTAAAAAGAAACAGAACATGAATTCCTCAGATTGGGACTTTAAACCGGGCCACAAACAATTTGATAGTAAAAAAGTATTCAAAATTTATTGCACATTAATATATAACATGAACATCGGGATATAATATATATTATCAATGTGCAATAAATTTTGAATACTTTACTATCAAACGGTTTGTGGCCCGGTTTAAAGTCCCAATCTGAGGAATTCATGTTCTGACTGTATGTAGGTCTCTAACCTTAAAAAGAAAGGTCAGTTCACCTTCCTTGTTGGTTTGACATTAAACAACATTGTTATATTACTTTGTAATTTATTTATATATATATATTTATATTTATATATATTTACATACACATATATATATATATATATATATATATATACATACATACATACATACACACACACACACACATACATATATACACACACACACATATACATACACACACACACACACACACACACACACACTGTACATTATACCTTCTACAAGCAATGTATTATGTACTTTTTTTTTTAAATAAGAACTTAACCTGAAAAAATTTTCAATTAGGTTTACATATTGAATGTATTGAAATGAGAGCTGAGCCAATTTAAAAGAAAAAAAAATAAAAAAAAATAAGAGCAAATTAAAAAAAATGGAGAATTTACCCGCAGCAATTCGATTTTAGTTCTGGACAGGAAATAAAAGGTCTCTGATGTCTATGAGCTCATAATTTTTTTTTTGTGCTACAAGTTTTAAAATGCATCTCTAGATTAATCCATTCAAATTCTTTAAAACCAAGAATGATGAAATTAGTTAAAAGCCAACACTTACTACTGTGACTGCATCATTAAGCAAGGACTCTCCAAACACTAGAATGTGCAGCAGCTCATTGATGTGGATTTCTTCAAACACAGCCAACACAGCCACCGGGTCCACAGCGGATATGATACTGCCAAACAGCAAGTTGTCCAGGAGGCCTACATTTGAAAGATGAGCTCCACTTATCTGGCACACTGCAAACAGCAGTGACCCTATAAAGAAGGCATTCCAGAGGGTGCCCACCACTGCAAATATCAGAATAGTTCCCAGGTTTTCAGAGAAAGGACGCAGGGGCAAGAAGTAGCCAGCATCTAGGATAATGGGGGGCAGAAGGTACAGGAAGAAGACTTTGGAACTTAAAACTGGAGGGATTTCACCCACTGCTTTGATAAGTCCACCAACCAAAAGCCCCACAACAATCAGAAGACAACTTTCTGGAACGACGTTGGACACAGTAGGAATCACATGGAATCCTAAAAAAGAAAAACCAAAAGATATTACATGATCAGTATTTGGCAATAGATTGTGTTATAACATTTAGGTGTAGAAGTAAAAAAAAAACAGAACATCTGACAATCGCCAAGCATTCATTGCAGACAAATCTTCCTGGTACAGGAGTTTTAAACACACAAAATAGGATTGTGAGTCACATTGGATGCTTTATATAGGATATAGAGAGAATAATTGTGTGAGTAATTTTTCTTTAACACACACACTAAATATATAAAAAATATATATCACACACTATATACATACACAAACACAGCCTTGACAAATCTTATCCAGAACTAGGGGCCATCTTTCAAAAAGGATACATTCACCTTGTGCAGGTAAAAAAAAAAAAAAGATTTTTGTACTCACCGTAAAATCAGTTTCTCTGACGTCCATGGACCGACACAGCTCTCATACTGATTACATGTGGGTATATGTCCCTGCTTGCAGGAGAAGACCTAGGCAGAATGTTAGATGTTAAAACATTCTAGAACAAGCCAGAGCTGAACAGCCCCACCCAGGGGGGGCAGTCCCTCCGGACATTACCCTCCCACCTGCAGCCTCAGTTCGTAACAGAGCAGTACAAACTTAAAAGGAAGGGTGGGTGCTGTGTCGGTCCATGGACGTCAGAAAAACGGATTTTACGGTGAGTGCAAAAATCCTATTTTCTCTTATTGTCCATACTGATTACATGTGGGACGTCCCAAAGCAGTATAAGAAAAGGGTGGGAGCAAAAAAGTAAGGAACAACGAAAACTTCACTCCAAATCAGCAGAGCTCCTCAACGGAGGAGTTGCAACATTAGACAGCGGCCTGCAACACTTTGCGGCCGAAGGTAGCATTCGAAGATGCAGCCACATCAACCTTGTAGAACTTTGAAAAGGTATGAACGGACGACCAGGTCGCCGCCTTGCACACTTGTGCAACCGACGCTTGATGTCGGAAAGCCCAGGAAGCACTGATTGCCCTGGTGGAATGCGCCGTGACCGGGAAGGGAGGCGCCCGTCCCCTAATGGCATAGGCCTGTATAACGGTCTGCCTGATCCACCTTGAAATGGTGGCAGACGACACCGCTTGGCCCTGTTTCGGACCAGAGACAGATACAAACAGCGAGTCAGACTTGCTAATAGAAGCAGTAGCCGCCAGGTATACCCGTAAGGCACGCACCACATCTAAATTGTGAAGCGCAACCTCTCTAGGATGTGATGGATGAGGGCACAAGGACGGAAGGACAATGTCCTCATTAAGGTGGAGGACCAGGTAAGGCGACTTGCATGACAAAGCCACCAACTCAGACACCCGTCTAACAGAAGTGATGGCCACTAAAAAAGCAGGAATATCCCTTATATTCTCAAAAGGAGACTCCTGAAGAACCGAAAGCACCAAGTTCAGATCCCAAGGAGGGAGCGGGGGCTTGGCAGGTGGAACCACATGGCGTACCCCCTTCACAAAAGTGCTAACCAAGGAATGACCAGCTAGGGCTCTTTGAAAGAAAACGGCCAAAGCTGAAATCTGACCCTTAATAGTGCTCAAAGCCAGCCTTTTGAGCAACACCACGCTGTAAGAACCTCAGGATTCTGGGAACAGAGTACGTCCGTGGACGCCAGTCCAGTTCCTCGCACATAGCGATGTAAGCTCTCCAGGTACGGTGATGGATCTTCCTAGAAGAAGACTTCCGTGCCCTAAGCATGGTTGAAATTACCGAATCTGACAGGCCTCGGTCTTTCAGCACCTGGCTCTCAATAGCTATGCCGTTAAAGCCAGAGACTGTAAAGCAGGATGAAAGATAGGACCTTGAGATAGAAGGTCCTCCCTCAAGGGCAGGTGCCAAGGGACGTCCGCGACTAGACGAGGCCAGTCCGGAGCAATGAGGATTACTGGAATGCCCTCGGCCGCTACCCTGCGCAGCAGACGAGGAATCAACTGCAGCGGAGGGTAGACATACATCAGGCGATACTGACCCCACGGGGCCACTAACGCGTCCGAGGCATCCGCCCAGGGGTCCCTGGACCGGGCCACAAACCGACACCTTGCGATTGAGTCGAGACGCCATCAGGTCCACATCCGGAGTGCCCCATCGTCGACAAAGGAGCTGAAACACTTCCGGATGCAAGGACCACTCCCCCTGGTCCAGGGACTGGCGGCTCAGATAGTCCGTCTGCCAGTTTTCTACGCCCGGAATGTAAACGGCCGACAACGCCGGCACGCTTCTTTCCGCCCATCTTAGGATGTGGGCAACCTCGAATGCTGCAGCCAAGCTCCGAGTGCCCCCCTGATGATTGACATACGCCACGGCCGTGGCGTTGTCCGACTGGATTCTGACCGAGCGGCCCTGTAGCCTCTTCGACCATGCCGCGAGACAGCTTGATCGCCCGCAATTCCAGGACGTTGATTAGGAGACGAGATTCGGCTGGAGTCCAGAGCCCTTGAGCGGACAGGACTCCCCACACTCCTCCCCAGCCCGTCAGGCTGGCGTCCGTTGTGATCACCGTCCAGTGGATGGGGAGGAACGACTTCACGGCCCGAAGAGCCGGGGATCTCAGCCACCACGTCAGGGACGTCTTGACAGAGCGACTCACCTGGATCTGAAGATCCAATGACAATGGGGACTTGTCCCAAACCGACAGAATTCTCTTCTGCAATGCCCGAGTGTGTGCTTGGGCATACGGAACCGCCTCGAAAGGAGGCCACCATTAGCCCCAGGACTCTCATGCAGAAGCGAATTGACGACCATTTTCGGGACGTCAGAACCCGCACTGCCGACTGAAGTGTCAATAACTTCTCTGAGGGTAGAAACACCCTCGCTGCCGAAGTGTCCAGGAGCAGACCCAGATACTCCAGGCGCCGAGTCGGGACTAGAGCTGACTTCTGCGTGTTCAGAACCCATCCGAAGTCCCGGAGGGTCTGACTGACCATCGTCACATTTTCCTCCAATTCTGAGCCATTTTCTGCTCTGATAAGGAGATCGTCTAGATAGCCCACGATAACAATTCCTTGCGGTCTCAGCAAAGCTAGAACCGGGGCCAGCACCTTGGTGAAAACCTGTGGTGCCGATGCTAGGCCGAAGGGAAGGGCCACCGAACTGATAGTGGACTTCGCCTATGGCAAAGCGCAGAAACCTCTGGTGGCTTGCACAGATTGGGATGTGCAAGTAAGCGTCCTTGATATCCAAGGACGCCAAAAAATCCCCCTGGTGGAGTGTCGCAATCACCGTGCGAATGGATTCCATCCTGAATTTTTGTACCCTCACATAGGCATTCAGGGCCTTGAGGTCCAGGATTGGCCGAACCCCGTCCTTTTTCGGGACAACAAACAGGTTTGAGTAAAACCCCTGAAACCTCTCGTGTGACGGAACCGGCACAATTACTCCGCGCCCTAACAAATCCTGTACGGCCCCCAAAGAGGGCCGCCCGGCGGGCCGGAAGGAGAGGGAGGTTCGAGGGAAAAAACCTGCTTGGGGGCCACGAGCGGAACTCTATCCTGTATCCCGAGGTGACCACCTCGCACACCCACCGGTCGGAGAGTCGGGCAGGGGCAAGACTTCATGCGGTGGTGGACTTGGGAGCTTGCTTGGTAGGCTTTACGCATCCAGGGACGTCTTTGTCCCCCGGTCGCACTTTTTCCAGTCTGGGTGGGCTTACCCGTGGAATCTGACTGACAAAAAAACTTCTTCCCTGGAAAGGAAGGGCCCGGTCTGCGGTGGGGCTCCTTTCCCTTAATAGACTGGGGAAGGAAGGTGCTCTTACCTCCTGTGACATTTTTAATAATGTCATCCAGGGCTGCCCCTAACAGTCTACCGCCCTTAAAAAGGCAAGTCAGCCAGGAGCTTTTTGGAAGCTAGATCGGCCGAACAGCATTTCAGCCAGATAAGGCGACGCATCACCACAGCAGAAATGGAGGCCCCTGTTTTTAAAGGGGTCGCATCCACAGTGGCGTCGCACACGAAGACTAAACCCTGCGCAAGCTGGTGAGCCAGGGCAATGGTTTTAGGAGGGAGATTATGCTCCTGCACTGTCTGGTGCAATATCCGTGCCCAGCCTGTGAGTGTCTGAGACACAAGTGTCGCCACCACTATAGGGCGTAAGGCGGCCCCCAATAAGGTGAACATAGTTCTACACGCCACTTCTGACCTCCTGTCAGCAGGATTCTTAAATGCAGGAGTCCCTTCCATTGGCAGCATGGTAGCCTTATTCAAACGGGCGACCGGGGGGGGGGGGGGGGGGGTCGACCACTGGGGGATGAGCCCACTTCTTAACTAGGTCCTCCTTAAAAGGGGTACCTTAAGGCTATGGGCCACGGGACCGTCAAAGCCTTCTGCGGCTTATCCCAGACTTGGTCAATGTATGTATCAAAAAAAGGCACATATGGAAAAACCTTTTTTGAAGACACAGCTTTCAAAGAACCAAAAAAGGTCATAGTTTCCACCTACAATTATATACAATCCAACGCTCAAATGGTGGCAAAAATGATGAAATGTAACTTGGTGATTAAATAAAAATGATAATTTATTGATTAAAATGCATGCTGAAAATTAATGTATTTGATCAGATGGAATCAAAAATACAAAGTACAATAACCTTCAAACTGGGATCAGACAAAAATCTTGATCAGTATTGAAGCATTAAAAAACGCATAACAACCAACACCGCCAGCCAAAGGGTTAAGATGTGCAAGTGTGCTGAATAAATCTGGTTGTGATGACCAGTTGGATGGAATGAGCTTGGTGTTGATCAAAGTTACTGGATGTAACTTGCACTATCCTTGCCGTCAGTAGAGATTTAAACCTGTATCCGTAGATGCAGTCTTTCACAGCCTATGGCTGGATGGAAATACAAAAGCCGTGGAGACCAGGAAGACCAAAAAGAGATGTGACATACTCTGCAAGTACCTGTACCGCAATCAGACCAGCTGTGCAGGCAGGCAGGAGATGGAATGATTAGCGGCTCTATGCGGCTATGTAGCTGTTGCGCTCTCCAACTGGCGGCCGGAAGAAACACCAAGACGGGGGCAAGGAGCAGGAGGGATGTGCAGACTTGGCTGGCGGGATGGTGGGCTCCTGTAGTGTCAGAGAGTCCTCACACTAACATGTTTCGCGCACATGCGCTTTGTCAAAGGTGAGGAGGACACTGCCAATGGGCGGTATTAGTAGAAGCAGAAAGGGGAGTGAATCACTGCTCTTGCCATCTTAACCCCTTGTATACATCCAACTCTACATTAGTTCAGGGACATAATATGATACATAGTGTCATTGGATTCTCGGTATCTTGGTAATACAAACTGCATATGGAATAATGATTCTTATAAAAGAGAGATTAAATGGGAAATTGTATATAATCATGATAATAAAGATAATGAAAAAATGAAAAATTGGAAATCGAATAAAAGTACAAATAAAAAAAAAAAAAATTAATAAAAATAAGGTAGAATTAAAAAATGAATAAAATATATATATAAAAATTGAAAATAAATAGTAAATAATATAATAATGTAATAATAACAATGTAACTGAAAATAAAAAATAAAATAAAATTAAAATGAAAATAATAATAATAATAATAATAATAAGATAATAATACTAATATAGTACAATAACTCTGTACAATGAAAATAATAATAATACTAATGATATAAAGATCAAGGACTATCTATGATGGACTAACACATCCCCGAATATCCCCAATATATCCCCCCCAAGCGGTACCAAAAATATGTACTATTGGTATGATTTGTTTGGAGGGACAGATGGCTGTGATGTAGCGAATGCATTAATGCATACAACACATGGGGTGTGAACAATTGGGTTGAATCGATTTAGCGAATTATACTAAGAACATCAATTTCCTCGTTTAGGCCTCCAGGCGTGAGGGAACCTAATAGGTATATCCAAACGGTCTCCCTTCGGCATAGAAGGGAGAACCTTTCGTTGTCCGTCAAAGTACCCTTTGGAATGGCTTCGATTGCAAACACCTGCATTTGGCCAAAGTCTCTATTATGTGTCTGACAAAAATGTCGTGGGACACTATGTTTAACACAACCTTTCTTTGTTAGTCTCCGATGCTCGCCTATTCTAGTGCGTAAAGTCCGTATGGTACGCCCCACATATAGAAGGCCACAGGAGCAGCGTAGGACGTATACAAAGATTTTATTGATCTATGCAACACTCCACGAAGTCGCAAACCTTGTAATCTAAGCACAGCTGAACGACAAGCCCTTAAAGATCTAACCACCAACAAGGATATCACAGTAAAACAGGCTGATAAAGGTGGAAGTTTGGTAGTACAAAACAGATTGGATTATCTTCACGAGGCACATCGATTGTTATCCGATATACAGACCTATTCGAAACTCCCTTCTGATCCACTCCCACAGTACCAACATGAATTGGCCAGTCTAGTAGATGCAGCACATAGAGACGGGATACTAAATATCAAAGAAAAATGTTTTTTGCTTCCCAAGGTATGTAGTACCCCCTATTTTTATCATCTTCCTAAGGTGCACAAGTCCCTAGTTGATCCACCAGGAAGACCAATCGTGGCGAGTACCAACAGCTTCACGAGCGGTCTGTCAGTCTATATAGACCACCTTCTGCAGCCCATGGTATGCAAACTAGCCTCGTATATTAGGGACTCGAGCCATGTTATCGAAACCCTAAAAGAATACTCCTGGCAGGAGGACTACATGTGGGCATCACTAGACGTAACTTCCTTGTATACGTCGATACCACATGAGGTGGGAATTAAACGCAGTACAATACTTTCTATCAAAAAACTGCAATATGAATTCAAGACAATCCAGCTTCCTGCTTGGTGGCATAGATTTTTGTTTACGTCACAACTATTTTACCTTCTTAGATCAATTTTACTTGCAGCGGAAAGGCACGGCAATGGGAGCTAATTTTGCTCCTGGATACGCGAACCTGACTATGGGTTATTGGGAAGAACTGAAAATATGGACAGATAATCCTTTCATCCAACACATTGTGTTCTATGGTCGTTATATTGACGACTTGCTGTTGATTTGGAGTGGTGGTCCTACCCTTTTCACTACATTTGTTGCCCATTGTAATGAAAACCAGTTGGGACTTTCCTTCACACACGAGATAGACGAAACCCAATTAGTATTTCTCGATCTAGTTTTATCCCATGAGAATCACACCATCATCACCAACAACCACATTAAACCCACCTCAGGGAACTCGTACCTTCACTACAACAGTTGCCATCATCCAACCTGGAAAAACAACATTCCAAAGGGCCAATTCCTGAGGCTACGAAGGAATTGTACTAAAACAGAGGACTATGTGACACAAGGCCAGAATATGAAAAACAAATTTGAAGAAAAAAGGATATCCTAAAGATCTAGTCGCACTCGCTTTTTCATCCAATCAAATACAACCGGTTAGAGATGATAGTAAATATAAAAACAAAAAATCTGTGGACAAGGCGAACACAGCTAGATTTGTGTCAACATTCAATACCAATTACAAAACGATTTCAGATAGAATATATAAACATTATAACATCCTGAAACTTGATCACATCTTGGCCCCCATTCTCCCTCCCAAACCACAGGTCACGTTTATACGCTCGCGCACAGTAAAGAATATTATTGTTCCTAGCAAACTTACTAATTCCAATAGGAGACCTGTATTAGACATTAGAACCTATTTTGATAATAGGACTGGAATTTTTCAGTGTCGCAAAAGAGGTTGCCTTACGTGCCAGTCTGTCCCCAATGGATGCTCAGAGATAAGCAACAATAAAGGCAAAGTGTTCAAGATCAAACAATTCATCACATGCTCCACTGAGTTTGTAGTTTATGTCCTACGCTGCTCCTGTGGCCTTCTATATGTGGGGCGTACCATACGGACTTTACGCACTAGAATAGGCGAGCATCAGAGACTAACAAAGAAAGGTTGTGTTAAACATAGTGTCCCACGACATTTTCGTCAGACACATAATAGAGACTTTGGCCAAATGCAGGTGTTTGCAATCGAAGCCATTCCAAAGGGTACTTTGACGGACAACGAAAGGTTCTCCCTTCTATGCCGAAGGGAGACCTTTTGGATATACCTATTAGGTTCCCTCACGCCTGGAGGCCTAAACGAGGAAATTGATGTTCTTAGTATAATTCGATAAATCGATTCAACCCAATTGTTCACACCCCATGTGTTGTATGCATTAATGCATTCGCTACATCACAGCCATCTGTCCCTCCAAACAAATCATACCAACAGTACAAATTTTTGGTACCGCTTGGGGATATATTGGGGATATTCGGGGATGTGTTAGTCCATCATAGATAGTCCTTGATCTTTATATCATTAGTATTATTATTATTATTTTCATTGTACAGAGTTATTGTACTATATTAGTATTATCTTATTATTATTATAATTTCATTTTAATTTTATTTTCTTAATTTCTTTTTTATTTTCAGTTACATTGTTATTACATTATTATATTTACTATTTATTTTCAATTTTTTTTTTATTATTTTATATATATATATTTTTTTATTTCTAACTTATTTTTATTTTTATTAATTTTTTAATTTTAAATTTTTATTTCATTTTTTTTTTTTCCATTTTTTTTTTCCCTTTTTTTTTTCCATTTAAATTTTATATTTATTTTCATTTGTACTTTTATTCTATTTCCAATTTTTCATTATCTTTATTATCATGATTACCGGTATATACAATTTCCCATTTAATCTCTTTTATAAGAATCATTATTCCATATGCAGTTTGTATTACCAAGATACCGAGAATCCAATGACACTATGTATCATATTATGTCCCTGAACTAATGTAGAGTTGGATGTATACAAGGGGTTAAGATGGCAAGAGCAGTGATTCACTCCCCCTTTCTGCTTCTACTAATACCGCCCATTGGCAGTGTCCTCCTCACCTTTGACAAAGCGCATGTGCGCGAAACATGTTAGTGTGAGGACTCTCTGACACTACAGGAGCCCACCATCCCGCCAGCCAAGTCTGCACATCCCTCCTGCTCCTTGCCCCCGTCTTGGTGTTTCTTCCGGCCGCCAGTTGGAGAGTGCAAAAGCTACATAGCCGCATAGAGCCGCTGATCATTCCATCTCCTGCCTGCACAGCTGGTCTGATTGCGGTACAGGTACTTGCAGAGTATGTCACATCTCTTTTTGGTCTTCCTGGTCTCCACGGCTTTTGTATTTCCATCGAGCCATAGGCTGTGAAAGACTGCATCTACAGATACAGGTTTAAATCTCTACCGACGGCAAGGATAGTGCAAGTTACATCCAGTAACTTTGATCAACACCAAGCTCATTCCATCCAACTGGTCATCACAACCAGATTTATTCAGCACACTTGCACATCTTAACCCTTTGGCTGGCGGTGTTGGTTGTTATGCGTTTTTTAATGCTTCAATACTGATCAAGATTTTTGTCTGATCCCAGTTTGAAGGTTATTGTACTTTGTATTTTTGATTCCATCCGATCAAATACATTAATCAATTTTCAGCATGCATTTTAATCAATAAATTATCATTTTTATTTGATCACCAAGTTACATTTCATCATTTTTGCCACCATTTGAGCACTGGATTGTATACAATTGTTTCGAGATTGCCTTGTTCCGGAGGTTGCCAGCTGCACTGGGGGCAAGTTTTTTAAGACATATTCATATGACATTACGTTTTACATATTGCTGCCGGTTTTAGCACTACAAGACTCTTTGTTTTTGTTCATAGTTTCCACCTGAGGTTCCTCAGCCTCAACATTCAGCTTGAGAGTGTCCCTCACAGCATCAATGAGCTCACTTACAAGCACCCTGTCAGTAGGTGGTTCAAGACAGGGGTCTTCCTCACAAGGAAGGTCCTGTCCAAACACATCAATACCCTCAGAACTAGGGTCCTCAGCAGCAGTAGCTAGGCCCATATCCAAGTCAGAACACTCCCCATGTGGAGATTGTGTGGGGAGGGGGCGCTTTATAGACCCCGTGCGTTCGCACACTGCTTCCAGCTTGACAAGGAATTATTCCAGGGCTGCCGACAACTGGTCCATAGGGACCGCAGGTGCAGGAGCACTGCCAGTTGCCTCTGAGAAGTGGGGAGAAGCAGGTGAACCAGATTCCATATTGCCACCCTCTGAGACCCTATTCACTATTACAGTGAATAGTGCAGTCCACCCACTGGCTGGGCTGAGGAGGGGATACCCGGAGGACTCAACACCCTTAGGGACCGCTCGGTTCCGCTGTATGAGCCGCGCTGCTAGCGCGGGCGAAGCCTGAGGAGAGTGAAGAATCTGTGAGGAGAGAGGTAATTCGCGCCGTTCAGCAGCGCCGCTAGAGGCCGAAAACGAAACTAAAAGCGCCGCGGCTACAAGAAAATGGCCGCCGGGTGCTTGTATCACTGTGCTTGAGCCGTGGCAAAATAACCGCCGATGGCGCACTTTTTAAATTTAAAATACTGCGCCAATTGCGCACGCAAAACCCCACACACAGTCCTCCAGAACACTTTCCAGCCTATTAGACATGGAGTGCCCCCCCAGGGCAGAACGAACCCCCCAGGCATCCCCACACAGCACAGCATCAGCAGGGTGCAGAGAGCATGACAGGGGGGAGACAGGGAGAAACCCCCACACACAAACACAGCCAGCATGTACTCGCCTTCTTTTCAGGAGAGACTACTTACCCGTCCCGCAAGCACCTCGGAGAACACCCTTGGTGCCAATAGAGGGACCCAGTGGCTTGTTTCAGACAGACCTATCACAGAGTCGTACTGCGTAGCTGTCGGCCCGGTCAACCGCGAAAGATACAGTAGGTACTGTTCAATCTTGAGAGGACCGCGGGAGCATGAAAGCAACCCGGCCACCCCTGGAGCCATGGGGTAATGTCATGAACCGAGTCTCATGCACACAAGGCGAGGATCAGCACGCTCGATGGTCGGACAGGGAAGACTACGAGGATACTAGTGTACCCAACCTGTTGCCCAGCCGACAGTTGATTGAAGGTCTCAAAAATAAAAAAATTCCCAAAGGAATAAAATTTTAAAAGTAAAAATCTCCCAGGAGACTGGCTCCTGAGAGAGCCACGTCTTCTCCTTCTGCTAGGCAGGAAAAAAACTGAGGCTGCTGGCTGCAGGTCGGAGGGTAATGTCCGGAGGGAACGCCCCCCTGGGCGGGGCTGTTCAGCTCTGGCTTGTTCTAGAATGTTTTAACATTAACATTCTGCCTAGGTCTTCTCCTGCAAGCAGGGACATATACCCACATGTAATCAGTATGAGAGCTGTGTCGGTCCATGGACGATAAGAGAAAGCACATTTTTTGTTTTGGGAGCCTGTAAAGGGGCTGGTTCATTCATAACATGTTACATATATGGGTGTAACATGCTATGAAAAGGTGAACTTATCACACCCTGAAAGCTTCATAATTAAAAAAGGATAAGTACAGCCAAAGTTCATTTGGCTGTACTTCTATGGATCACAGGAGTGCAGTTTGTTTTGTACTCCTGTGATCCGTTTTCAGCAGAGAGCGGTCTGAAGTCTGCTCTCTGCTGACATCACAGAGTCGGTCGAGGCTCGGGTGTCATCACAACCATAGTCGGAATCCACCCGGATCAGCCTCTCAACGAGCCTCTGAGAGCCTGACACTCCAGCCCCCTCCACAGCCCAGCGCTCCAGAGCAGAGAGCCACCGACAAAAAAAAAAAAAAAAAAAAAAAAAAAAAGAGAAAAAACAGGTTCAGTTAATTTTGAACAGACTATATTTTAATAAAATTAAATAAAAATACAGAATGGACCATTATTTCACCCAAGACACTGCATGCCAAATCATATTCCTGCTTCTAGGCATGAACCTACTGAAACAACAAGGATGCAGGAAAAGCACATGGCTGGTCAGCCACGAGGTCAGAGATATCCTGGTCTTGGGACAGACGCATGGGTTGGTCCAGAGACTGGGTGATATAGTCCCACATAGTCAGCACAGAGCCAGAGAGGCCTGAAGTTAAACTGGAAAACATCACCACATCAGATGATGCCAACATGAGGTTCAAAACCTGCATGCAAAAATCAGAACAGAGCTTTTTGAGGAATACGGTACAGACATGAGCTCAGAGGGTCAACACTCTTCGGCCTCCTAAATATATATAATTTTTGGAACATTTTGGATGACGTGTGGCATAAAGTGGAACTCCAACAACATAATTATATTTCATTTTCAATTCTATGGCCCCTCTCCCTTTCCCATTAAAAAAAAAGAAAGCGCCCAATTGTTACATACGCTACGTACACTCTCTATGCTCCATCACTGTCCCCAGACATGTAGATAAAAATAAATAAAAATTCTAATTTAATGGTGGCCATACACGCTTAAAATCTAACTATCCAATCAATGTGCGTTTCTATCAAAATGATCAAGTCCGCAATCAAAAAGCCCCAACTTCCCTTTCAATTTATTTTGTTCAAACCGAGGCGATCGGCAAGGATCAGTCCTTTTGCCTCTCCGAGATACTTTGCTCATGAATACAATCTTATTTCAAATCAGATTATGAGATTACATGTGGATGGTTGTAGACTGATCAGAAAACAAGTTGTTCATTCATCAAAAGCGATCATAGCCACCATAAGAGGAAGCTGACACAAACCTACATACCTGCTTCAGCAGGTATCGCACTGCGTCACTTTGACAATTGCGCGATCCTGTACCCAAACAAAATTTGTCCTTTCTTTCCCCCACAAAGAGCTTTCTTTTTTTTGGTGGTATTTGATCACCTCTGCATTTTTTTCCCCCCACTATAAACAAAAAAATAGCGACAATTTTGAAAAACGAATATATATTTAACATTTTGCAATATCTATCCAAAAAATAAAAAATGTTGCAAAGTACGATTGATAGGTGCAGCGGAGTCAGTTCAGATCAGACATTGTGTAGTAACAGGAACTGGCTTCTTTATTGGAACATAACCACACTAGCAAAGATGTCACTTCACATTGTAAGAAGAATCACAGACAGGAAAAAGTAACCAACAAGTACATCACAGTATACAGGAAATACAACACATCATAGAGAAATACATAGCATAGCATATCACTGAGCATTAGCGACATCTTGTGTCTTTTCTAAACTGCAGTCAAAACCAGTAAGCTAAGCTGAAAGTTTGTTGTATCTCCAACACCCCTTCTCAACAACTAAGGCTTAGTCTGTTAAACCCATCATCTTCTTTGTAAGCCTTGAATGTCTTTCAGCAGTCAGGGGCTTTGTAAGGATATCTGCTGTCATATTCTCGGTTGGGCAATAAAGTAACTCAAGAAGACCTTGCTCTTGAAGATCCCTAAGAAAGTGGAACTTCACATAAATGCGCTTGGTTCTTGAATCAACTCATTCCATGTGTGCAAGTACAATGCATCCTAGATTGTCCTCACATTTCAGTTGGTCCCAACTGTGGTTGACCCAAGTCTGTTAATAGCTGTCTCAGCCATATAACTTCTTGGCTTGCCTGCGCTGCAGCAACGTATTCTGCTTCAGTAGACGACAGTGAAACAGAGAGTTGCTTTTTACTAGTCCAACTGATGGTACCTCCTGACAGAAAAAATAAGTAGCCACTGGTAGATTTTCTGTCACTGGTGTCTCCTGCCCAGTCAGCATCCACATATCCTGTTGGTCACTTGGTGGTAACTTTAACTTGTAGTGCAAAGTCCCTTTAAGGTAGCAAATGATTCGCTTTACAGCATTCCAGTCCTTTTGACTTGGCATCGAAACCTTTCTGCATAGGATTCCGACAGTTGCTGCAATGTCCGGCCTTGTAGCGGTGGTAAGGTACAGCAATTTCCCTATTGCTTTCCTGTATTGAGTATTAGTAGGTAATGGGTCATCTTGACAATTCATCTCCTTTAGGTAGTTTGTTTCCATGGGAGATTTTACTGGTTTGGCGTCTTCCATTCCAAACGTTTCAATTATTTCTTGTATTTTGTGTCTTTGGTTCAGAAGAAAGCTGCCATCTTCCTCTCTCTCGATCTGGATGCCGAGGTAATTCTTTATGTTGCCAAGATCTTTGGTGTCAAAGTGCTGATTTAGTTTTTCCAGTATTTCCGCTTCATCCCCTTCTTGCTCAAAGCAAATCAGGATATCATCCACATAGATAAGCATATAGACCCATCTGTTTGCCAATTTCTTTGTGTATAAGCAGGGGTCTGCTTTACTCCTTTGAAAGTTTTGATGTGTAAGCACTTCATTTATTTTTATATTCCACGCTCTGGCTGCTTGCTTTAGACCATATATACTCCTGTGAAGTTTGCACACTAGGTCTGACCTTTGTTCATCTTTGAATCCTGGCGGTTGTTCCATGTAAATTTCTTCTGTTAAATCGCCATGTAGAAACGCGGTTTTCACATCAAAATGTTTCACTTGCATTTTCCTTGTGACGGCTACTGTCAGTAAAGTCCGTATTGTAGTGTGCTTGACTACTGGTGCAAACGTCTCATCATAGTCCTCTCCGTATTTTTGAGAATAGCCCTTGGCTACTAGTCTTGCTTTGTACCATTCAACTGTGCCATCTGCATTGTATTTCACTTTAAAAGTCCATTTACAGCCTATGGCTTTCCTTCCGGGTGGTAGTTCTGTAAGTGTCCATGTTTTAGTGTCATGCATGGATTTGATCTCTTCCTCAGCAGCCTTTATCCATTTAGTTGCTTCTTGTTCTGAAAGTTGAGATATGTCTTCCCAGTTTGCAGGTTCGTTGATACTGGCAGTACTTGCTTTGTATGAAAGACGTATAGGTGGTTTACCTTTGTTTTCTCTTGTTGAACGTCTCGTTTGTGTCTGAGCCTTCTTGTGTCTGCTCTTCAGTACTGGTTGAGTATACACTCACTTCAACTGTTTGTTCGGAAGTTACAGAGATGGGCTGGTCAATGTCAGTTTTCTCTTCTATTCTTGCTTCTACTGTTGTCATTACATTGTCTCTTAAATCTTCAACAAAAGTTATGCTGTTGCTAATGGTAACCTTGTCTGTTTTGGGATTTAGGATTCTGTAACCATTGCCATTGTATCCAAAGATACCTTCAAACGCTCTGTTTTGGAGTTTAGTGCGTTTTTCTTCAGGTATGTAGATGAATGCTTTGCATCCAAAAACTTAGGTGTTTTACACTTGGCTTCTCATTGTGCCATAGTTCATATGGGGTTTTCTCCACTGTTCTGGAAAAAAGTCTGTTCTGCAAATATGTAGCCGTCATAGCTGCCTCACCCCAGTATTTTTGTGATAGTCCAGAGTCTGTCAGCATACATCTGATCATTTCAGTCAGAGTTCTATTCTTTCTTTCAGCTACTCCATTTTGTTCTGGTGTATACGGGACTGTCTTTTGAGGTTCTATTCCATTCTGTTTTAGGTACTCTTGTATCTTACCTCCTGTGAATTCACCTCCATTATCGCTCCGAAGAATGAGAGGCTTCCTCTGAAACTTGTTACTTGTCTTTATTATATAGTCTTTTAATTTGTCAAAAACTTCACTCGTGTTGCATTAGGTAGGTGACTGTTGTTGTGGAGATTTTTATGGAGATGTATTTAATATGTATTGTCATAGTGTCACCCAGTGTTAGTACTTCCGCAACCCGCTCTAAAAGAGCTGATTGGGGTAGTCTGAGGCTGGTTGAATCCCGTCTGATAGGGGAAAACGTCTTGAGGTTGGAGTGTGATGTTTGCAGGGTGCGGATATGTCCGCCAACGGGGGCCCTCTGTGCATTAGCATGGACGATCGTTGAGGAGGGGGTATCCTCGCTCTGCAATGACATCATTGGTTATGGGCAAATGCGCGCTCTTGTCTCGGCTGTGTCTGATCAACATTGGTTGGAATTCGTAGCGCGCGTCTGCAGATAGCCTCCCTCCCCCATTCAATAATAGTATAATCTGAAAATGCGTTATTCTATGGAATAGCGCAGAATAAGAATTCCTATCAACGGTAACTTAAGCCATCCTACGTTATTATATTCATGTATGACATATCTTGTTGGAAGGAATGTCCAAGTGTTGTCATTTTCATGTGAGGGAACATCCTATGAGGTTCCCGCCCATGGGGAGGGGATTGGTTGCTGCAGCCAATCACCTCCTGTCTTGAGATCTTTTGAGTTTAATAAAAGCCTATGAGTAAGCGTCGGCTTAAGAGTCTTTGCTGGAATGGCCTGATAAGAAGATAAGCTTTTGTGGTGCTGCCTTTCTTGAATGAATGGGGATGAACGGTGAGTGGACTTTAGCAAACTAAACTTAATGATAGCATTACTTCAAAAAGATTAAATCTGATGTGTGCTTAGATAGCACAGGAATTATAGGCTGTGTGCTCTGTAAACAGCAGCCTAAAATTCCACAACAGTAATGGCGACGCACGGTTGGGACCAATTGCGGCCTCTTTTGAGCATCAGATCAGCAGAGGGGGGAGAGTGGACCTGCGATGTGATGTGTAAAGAGGCTGTACTTTGAAACGAACAAAAAAAAAAAAAATTTGTCTTTTTGAAATAATGTTTCAAGTTTGCAGCGTGTGTATGTGTGCGTGTGTATGTCTGCGAATCGTATGTGTGTGTGTGTGATTTTGTCATGGATCGTATGCCTGTGAATTTGATTGTGTGTGGGTATGCCTGCATGTGCCTGTGTGATTAGATCGTGCGATCTATTGAGCAGTTGGCTGCCAGCAATGGCTGCTGCATTGTTCTGGTCTTTGTGAGCCATGAGGTTTAGTGGGGGCAGGAAGCATCTCAGTTACAATGGTAAAAGTTGGTGACTTTCTGTAAATAGCATGCAGGAGTTTTGTAGTGGGAGGGCCCTGAGAGATGATCTGATGGAAACTGTGGGCTGTAAGAGTGTAACTAAGCGAGAAATATAGACTGTATATTGTGTATGAAATGAAGGTATAGATGTGGTATTTAGTGCACTGAGAAGTTTGTAAAGTAGATTGCTTGGCTGCCATGTGCTTGAATGGGGGAAGGGCTTGCCCACTGTTTTGTGTTGCAGGGGCTGTGCCCTGAGGGAAAGACACTCTAAGCAAATGTTACAAGCAACAATATACTGTATGTGTGTAGAGTTTGTGATTTCTATGAAAAATAGAAATGAATAGATTGTGATTTTTGCCTTTATAGGGGACAAAGACACATGTCCCCATAAGTGTAAAAATATTAAGTGTTTGGTTTTTGAGTTGAAAGTTCCCGCCGCATATCCAAGTGGCCAGGCATTGCTAGAAGGCAGACATAGTATGTCTCTGCAATGGCTTGTTATGGAAGCTGAGGCCACTGTGTGTGAACTTTAGGTAGAGAAAAGTGGTGAATATCTGAGTATATGAACTTAGAGAAATTAACATGTTTTTAATATTGTCATGTAACTCACATTTATTGAATGTGCTGTTTAGTTGGCCAAAGGGAGGCTAAGTCTGTAAGTGTACATATGGTCCTTGTAGAGTGTAGCTGACACCTTTTTCAGTGGATTTTGATGATAATTTAGAAAAGTTTCAATGGTGTAGTCAGTCTTTGTGGAGAAAAACATTTTTGATTTTCTTTTAAAGAGATGCTGGTTTTGGCGGGAAAAAGCAATGGCGCCATTCTTGGTTTTTGTTAGCCTTGCAGGTTTGTCTGCCATTTTGAGGCACAGTTTTTCTTTGCACCTTCCCTTATAGGATACTCACAGGCTAGACACCTTTCTTTTGGGCACTATACCATGTGGCATTCGTCAGCTATGTTGCTGATAGAATTTCTCAGTTTTTGATGTTTAGTGCGAATTGGGTAGTGCGGCCTTTTTAACCTGCTGGAGGCCATTTGTGTTTGTCTTTGTGTGGGAGAACCCATGTGGTGTTCATTGTGACGTCCCATGCTGGTTTTGGCGGGAAAAATTGCATGCGTCAATGGCGCAATTTTTGTTGTCCATGAGGTGCTGTGGTGGGTCATCCACCATTTTGTAGTCCTGGCTTGTCGGCCATTTTGAGAGACGTTTACAGTTTGAGATAGGAAGTTCCAGTTTAGCAAACACGGCCCCTGAATATGCTGTATTGGCATTTGTTGATTGGCGCAATTTTGTCCTGTTTTGTGCGCTTGCAGTTTGACCTGTGCACTGCTGGGGAGAGTGCTGGGACGCCAGAGTGACATACTGAGGATGGTTTTGTCTCTGGTTTAAATTGCTTTTCTAAGCATCACCTTTTGAGGTGAGTTGAGAGGTATCTTAAAATAGCGCGGTCTTACCCTGAGGGGCCACAACGTGCTTGCGGACACACGCACATGCTGGGGCCTATTTATGGATGGGAACTGGCTGGCCTACCAGCAGTTGGAGTGTGGGAGGAGGCCAACGCAGACACAGGGAGGACATGCAAACTCCATGCAGATGGTGTTAGGAGGGGGGATTTCTCTGTTTTCATTTAAGTAGATGTGAGCTATTGCAGGGTCGGCTGGCTTTGCAGTATATGAAAAACTTCACTTTACACTGAATTTTGATGGATTGTAAGACTAACAGAGTTTTTGTACAATGATGTGTTTTTATGTTTAAATATTTCCTTCCCAGAAGGCAATTCATATGTTTTGAAGCTTGTATTGTATAGCCTGTAGAGGAGGAGTGGGGGTTTTGGTCGAAACCCCTAGAGCCATCTTTTTGCAGGAGTTTTGTATTTGAGTCAACTTGTGGTTTTGCTTGCAGGGGATGTTTGGGTCAGGACCCTCCCATTTGCAAAGGGGGGTTTTATTCCACCATTTTCTTGACAAGGTTTTAAATTGTTGAAATATATAATGTGTAGCCATGGATTTTTTTGGAGTCTTGATAGACACAGCAATGTGGCTGGGCTCCCCCCTCCCCCTCCCTCTTTCTGAACAATTGATATGTAAATAAACCAGTTTGGTTTTTTAAGAGCTGAGCATGTAACCGGAAGTTTCTTTTCAGCATTTATATATCAGCAGAAAGTTAGTGGGAGGAGCTTGGGGTTTTTAAAGGTGAGAAATGAGATTTGTGTTTGGAAGGAAAATGGAAAGCATTTTGGCGTTTAAAAGTGTTTTATATTTTGTTCCAGTTTTGTACTGTAAATACAGTTTTGGGTAGAGAGAAAAACAGGGGGTATCACCATTATTTTATCATCTAGATACAGAGAGAAGCCACATTGTTCTGCAGGTGGTAAACTGGCGTAATTGTTCTGTGAGGTTTAGTCTGACAACGCAGTGTATGGGTGTATAGCGGAAAACGCTTGTGTATGCATACACTGTGAGGGGTAGAGGCCTAATTCGGGGGTTGATCTGTGGTTGTTGCTGTAGTTCCAAAAGTGTTGGGACAACAAGTCATAGAGTTGACACCTCGGTTAGGGTTTCTAGTTGGAGGACTTGACCATATAGTGGTTGTAGTTCTGCAATTCACCGTATAAGAAGACACCGGGCGGTGATCTCCGAAATGGGTGCAACGGTTTAACCTGGACGCAGGTTTAAGACGATAAGCCGATTCGAATCGCCATGGACACAAGGAGGTCTGTGCAAAGGGAAGGAATGGAGGCTTCCCATAGTCAGACGGTCACACAGTGCACGAAGCCTAGTTTTGGGGCAAAGGCCTTTGAACCCCAAAAAGATTAACATAGGTGGTCCAAGGATACTATTTTGGGTATCCCTCTGGAATGGATGTAGTTGAGCTGCGGCTTCAGAAATCTGTAATGATGAGTGTTGATGGAGGTGTTGTCTCATGCCTGTTTGTTTGAACTTTGTATGGCTGGTCCATGCAAGCTTCTCTAGCTGCTCTCATATTCCCATTGTATTTTTTTCTAGTGCTGAAAGAGTGAAGGTAGAATTCTGGCTGTTTTTTGTTTTTTTTCATTTGTGGTTTTGGAAACTGGGAAGTATTTCCCCCACGTTTGTATCGGAATGTTTGTATTTAGTAACGTGAATATGTTCGAACTTACCGCGGCGATCCTTCGATGCGTCGCGGCTGTTGTATTTTTGTAGGAACGGGAAAAGTAAGGGTTACAGAGGGTTTTGTTTGAATCAGTTTTGAAAGAATGTCATTGACAATTTACCAATGTACAGGAATGTCATTATTGTTTTACCATTCTTTGCAGGTTAAATATGAAGGATAGAGTAATGATTTTGCTTATAAGTATTTTTCAGGTCCAAGGAGTTTGTACACAGAGAACAGGTGTATGTAGACAGCGGTACATATGGATAAATATGAGTCTAAGGCGGTAAAAGTATCATAGGCTATTTCATGGTTTCTTTTTTCCTGCACCACACATTTCTTCCTTCAGTCTGTAATGAGGAAGAAAAGGGGGGAGAATGATAAATGTAAGAGTGACAGTTTTTATTTTTGTCAAACTAATAATAACCTCTGTAATTCTAACCAAGTTTGTGCCAAGACTGTCTTTCTTTAATAGAATTTGAATCGGCAAGCAGCAGTCTGGTGAAGTAGGTTCCCATCCCAGAGGCTAAGAACCTTGTCAATGGTTTCAGGTATTGTAAGCCACGCACAGGTTATGCAGTGACCACAGTCCCGATGTCTGGGTTATTGTCATATGAGGGTTGTTTGGAGGTCAATCAAAATCAGGGTCGTACTCTCCTCATTAGCTGTCACTTATATTCTCGGCTGATGGGGTGGGTGCGATCGTTGTGACATGAACTTCAAAATGTCCACCAAAAGGTTTTCACGATTCCCTCCCGGACCCTGACTTAATAATCAGTTTACATTCTTTCCAACCAGGTGACTGGGTCGTTGTAAAGAAGCTTGAGGGATGAGACCACGCCAGCCACTGCAAGAAGCGGCTCAACCACACCAAAGAATGAGGAGTATCTTTGTTTATTTATATTTTTGTTGTTTAGTAAATTTTAGCGAGGGTAACGGTGAAAAGCATCCCAAGTTATTATTTAAAGTGTATGTCCTGACTAGCTCAGAAAGCTAACAGGACCGATGGTCTGTTCTGAGTCTTCACCGAGTTTTAGTCCCCAGCGATGACAGAGGTACATGTCATTTATGATGTTATTATGGGTATGAGGAGTTTTAGTCCCCAGCGATGACAGCGGTACATGACATTTATGTTAATATGGGTATGAGGAGTTTTGACAAACTAGTGAAGACTCCAGACAGACACTTGTCAATGGAATCTAACGATGCATTTTTAGAGGGTAAAATTGGTTTTAGTTTTAATGGCTCTGTCTCTTGTCGGTTTGGGTATCTAGGCAGCCCACAAGTGTGTTTGAACTTTAGTTTGGTGTTTATGTGGATCTGCAGCTTATAAAAGGTAATTCCCCCAAAGCAAGAGGTTCATGCGCGATGGTGAAGCTGTCCCAACATTTTAGGTCGCGGCCGATCGCGAGGATCTGATGGCGCAGGAAATTAAGAATGGCAGGGACAGCTAGTAGGGATTTGTTCACCAATCCCGACCAGGTCTGGGCATGGGGTCCTGCATGTACAAGGTGGGGGGGGGGCTCGGGCTAGGGATACAATTGAACAATTCTCATGCGTTAAGGATAGGGTTCTTCATGTAATTGTTGAAGCCAGAGCTGTAGCTAAGTGAAGGTTGGGAGTCCTTTTTTTAAGGGTCTGGGAATCTTTGGGGATCTAATTTTTTATTTTACAGCGGATCGTGGTTAAAGAAAGTGGGAATATATATACTCATGTCGTTTTTATTTCTATTCTTTCTATGCCGTGACGAGGTGCTCCTGTTGCCTGATTTGACGCGTGACCAGAGTTTCCTTGATGAGACGCCCCGAAGCCGGACCCACATACAAGACACAGAGGATCACAGACGGATCAGCGATTACTACAGCTCACCATGTCGTGTCCTCCTTTATAAGTCATGCCCCTGAAGAGTAGAGTCTACATGTCAAGCCGTGTTTTCCTTTTTATGGACTAATAACTGATTGATTTCCAGGTGTAAGAAGCAGATCAACTCTCATCGAGGGACACATAGGGTGCATATGACAAAAAAGGGAGGACTGTTGTGGAGATTTTTATGGAGATGTATTTAATATGTATTGTCATAGTGTCACCCAGTGTTAGTACTTCCGCAACCCGCTCTAAAAGAGCTGATTGGGGTAGTCTGAGGCTGGTTGAATCCCGTCTGATAGGGGAAAACGTCTTGAGGTTGGAGTGTGATGTTTGCAGGGTGCGGATATGTCCGCCAACGGGGGCCCTCTGTGCATTAGCATGGACGATCGTTGAGGAGGGGGTATCCTCGCTCTGCAATGACATCATTGGTTATGGGCAAATGCGCGCTCTTGTCTCGGCTGTGTCTGATCAACATTGGTTGGAATTCGTAGCGCGCGTCTGCAGATAGCCTCCCTCCCCCATTCAATAATAGTATAATCTGAATATGCGTTATTCTATGGAATAGCGCAGAAGAAGAATTCCTATCAACGGTAACTTAAGCCATCCTACGTTATTATATTCATGTATGACATATCCTGTTGGAAGGAATGTCCAAGTGTTGTCATTTTCATGTGAGGGAACATCCTATGAGGTTCCCGCCCATGGGGAGGGGATTGGTTGCTGCAGCCAATCACCTCCTGTCTTGAGATCTTTTGAGTTTAATAAAAGCCTATGAGTAGGCGTCGGCTTAACAGTCTTTGCTGGAATGGCCTGATAAGAAGATAAGCTTTTGTGGTGCTGCCTTTCTTGAATGAATGGGGATGAACGGTGAGTGGACTTTAGCAAACTAAACTTAATGATAGCATTACTTCAAAAAGATTAAATCTGATGTGTGCTTAGATAGCACAGGAATTATAGGCTGTGTGCTCTGTAAACAGCAGCCTAAAATTCCACAACACTGTGTATCTTGAATAGTCGCCTATGAAAGTCACTATGTACCTGTTGCCTCCAGGTGTTGGTGGGTTTAGGGGACCACACACGTCACTGTGAACTAAGTCAAGTGGTCTTGAAGCTCTCTTCTGACTGACTTTGGGAAGTGTTGCTCTTGTAGCTTTGGATTTAATGCAACATTCACATTTAACAGTAATTGGACAAGGGGATACTATCAGATCCCTTGTCAGTTTCCTCCTCTGTAGTTCCTGTATGCATTCTGGGTGTCTGTGACCTAGACGTCTGTGCCATATATGTATACAGTCATTGTGCTTGTGTGTACATAGTCTCACCTTTTCCTTCACTGTGTCAAGGTGATATAGATGATCATCCAGCTTGGCACTTGCTATTGTCTGTTTGCCGTTTAGAATGGAACACTTGTCACTTGGAATTTTACAGTGAGTCCTCTGGCTGTTAGACGCTTCACAGATAAGAGTCCCCCTTCTAGATTAGGAACATAAAAGCACATCTTTCACTGGTATGGCTAAATTGTGTCCCGCATCATCAGGGCATACAAGGGTTCCATGCCCATATCCTTCTGCATGTATTCTGCTTCCATCTGCAAGATAGTTTTTGTTGCTCAGATCAAGTTCTGTGAAGAAACTTCTATCACTCGTCATGTGACTGGTTGCCCCCGAATCGATGCACCAGCCTTGGCATTTATTGTTGCCTGTCGCTTTAAATGTGGCATTCCAGTTATCTTCCCTTGGATCATTGATTGTGGTTTTGACCTTTTGTTTAGTACAAGAGGGACGCTGTCTCATTTGCTCTGCTTTCCATATAGTACAGTCTTTCTTTATGTGTCCCTGTTTGTGGCATCTGAAACACACTCTGGTCTCTTTCCTGTGTAATCTTGAGTCTGTAGCTTTAAGAGCGGTGCTGGTGTCGGTTTCTGTGGAGTCATGCACTAATTCCTTTCTTCTGATACTCATCTATGAGCCTGGTTTTTACAAATGCCAGCGTCAGATCTGTCTCAGGTCGTGTCTCCAGTGCATTGATTAGTGCAGTATATGCATCGGGCAAACTGCATAACAACATGGCTGCAATGTGACTGTCTGTTATATTCTCCCCGATCGATCTGAGTTGCGCAATCACTTCCAGCATTGCGTTTATATGCTTCTGCATGTCCTGTTCTCTGCCAAGTCTCATTTTGTAAAGTTTCCGCAGCAGAAAGAGCTTGCTGTTTAAACTGGATCTTTCATGCAGTCTTTTCAGTACATCCCACATGCCTTTCGCTGTGTCCTCATTGCGTATATGAATGAGCTGATCATCCTCCACTAGTAGGCTTATGGTGGCCCGTGCCTGTCTGTTTTTCTTGTCCCAGTCCTGATTATTATCCTGTGGCCTCTCTGTAGTGGTAACCTCCCACAAGTCATCTTTGGATAATAGCATTTCCACTTTAAACTTCCATAGTTGATAATTGTCATTGTTCAGCTTGGCCACTGAGAGTTTAAGCTCAGAGTTTCTGGCCATTTTATCTATCTATCTATATTAGGGCCGAAACAACTAATCGATTAATCGACAACTAATCGATTATGAAAATTGTAATCGATTAATTTCATAATCGATTAATCGGCCAGTAACATAATGAGGTTAAAAAAAAAACTAAAATTAACCCTTTATAGTTCAAAAAGAGCAAATTGCTACTGTAAATATTACTTTCACTGTCCCACAGTAAAAAATTAACCCCTTACAGTAGCGATTATTTGCTCTTTTTGTACAAATTTTTGTTTTTTTAACCCCATGTTACTAAACATCTCAGGCCTGGGTCACACCTCTGTTTTTTGGTGCTTTTTGCAGAAACACACTACAGTTTATTTACATGGTTTCTATGGGACACGTTCACATCCATGATTTTTTCAGCTGCTGCGTATTTGGATAGGGCAAGGACTTTTTTTAACGCAAAACGGTGCTATTTTAGTTTTTTGGTTTAATATACTTCAATGCAGAAGCTGCAGAAAAGCATGTAATGTGTTTTTGCGGCAATTTGTGTTTTGTAATCTGCCCAACAACAAATTGGCCCAAAAAAATGTAAAAATGCAAATCGCAGCAAAATTACCTTTTTTTTTTAAGGTCATTAACCGATTAATCAATAAATCGGCCAACTAATCGATTATGAATATAATCGTTAGTTGCAGCCCTATATATATATATATATATATATATATATATATATATATATATATATATAAAAAGTCTTCCTTGTCTATAGGAGATGTCGCTGGAAAGCTTCCTTATGCCGATCTTCGCATCAGCCACACTGTCTTCCGTTCGAGGCTTTGTTCTGCCTGGGCCGCACCTGGTTATAAGTCTTTATCCGGATACTGGGCCCATAACCTGTTGCAAAGTACGATTGATAGGTGCAGCGGAGTCAAATCAGACATTGTGTAGTAACAGGGACTGGCTTCTTTATTGGAACATAAAGACACTAGCAAAGATGTCACTTCACATTGTAAGAAGAATCACAGACAGGAAAAAGTAACCAACAAGTACATCACAGTATACAGGAAATACAACACATCATAGAGAAATACATAGCATAGCATATCACTGAGCATTAGCGACATCTTGTGTCCTTTCTAAACTGCAGTCAAATACAGTAAGCTAAGCTGAAAGTTTGTTGTATCTCCAACAAAAAATCCATCAGGTTTAGGCCAATATGCATTCTTCTACACATTTTTGGTAGAAAACAATGTTTGCAATAAGCGTATATTCTTTGGTTTGCGCAAAAGTTACAGCGTCTACAAAATAGGTTATAGATTTGTCATTTTTATTATTTCTTTCTAGTAATGGCAGCGATCTGCGATTTTTAGCGGGACTGCGACATGGCGGCGGACAGATCGGACACTTTTCGTACCAGTGACATTTATACAGCGATCAGAGCTAAAAATAGCCACGGATTACTGGATAAATGTCACTGGCAAAGAAGGGGTTAACACTATGGGGGGCGATCAAGGGGTTAAGTGTTCCCTAGGGAGGTGTTTCTAACTGTGGGAGGAGTGGACTGACGGGAGGAGATCGCTGTTCCTGATCACTAGGAACAGCAGATCTCTCTCTACTCCCCTGTCAGAATGGAAATCTGTTTGTTTACATACACAAATCCCTCGGCTCCTGCGTCGTGCCCCCCTATTGCTCTTAAATCGGCCGACGTACACCTACGGCGAGTCACGCAGCTGTGCCAACCTGTCGCAGTATGACGGGTGGTTGGCAAGCGGTTAAAGTGTCACTAAACCCACACCAAAAAACGTAAAAACACCCATCAATAAATGGTGTATTACATGCTATTCATACTCAGTCACTATGAGATTTGTTTTCTGTATGCTGCAAAAAAACTGGTTGAGCCTGCTGTTCTCCATCGCCCCCTTTTGATCATGTCCCCAATACAGCTAGGATTTTTGCAGTGTCGCCAGTGTATTTTCCACCCCAAGCATTTACTCCCTATCACATTGGAGAAGCACATGTGACTATAGTCACACATGTGGGCGTAAACAATGATATCAGCCCACTCCCTCCCTTGCAGTCCTGAAACTAGCAAGCAAGAAAGGAGAACAAAAGCTTTTAAAGGCCAAGTTCTAGAGATGCACCCAAACTTTGACGGCTGAAACATATCTGCCGAAAACACACGATTTTACTGTGATTATAGTGTGTGTGTTTTTATAGGTCATGTGACTCAAAAACCCTGCATCAAAAATGTAACACGGGTGCGTTATTGATGCGTTTTTTTTTTTTTAACTGCCCAAAAATGCAGCAGGCAAGATTTTTACCATCACAATGGAAGCTCAGACCAGTGTAAAGACATGTAAACAGAAATGGTACTAAGACTGCCCTAACCAAAAAAGCACCACTCTGCGCTTAGGAAAAAGCAATAAAGATATAAAACAATATGGTGCGATTACTAAAAACGTACAGTAGCTGCTTAAAATCAAACAAATATGAATAAAAAACAGTATTATAAAAAGTCCAAAATAGCACTGTAGCAGCGCTCCAAACACCCGTTTGAAAGCCCTCTATATGTGTTGCATATAGGAAACAGTGTTGCAGAAGAGGATGGATGTGGTTCAATAAACAATGTGTGCACAGTGCTCCTTTCACCCAGAGATGTTCACCACGTGGGGGGAAACAAACTGCCCTTCAGGGGATGCACTCACCAGAAGTAAGCATTAGATGAGCATCAAACCAATCATAGCCATCTGCCGTTTGTACTGCACTCTCCTCCAATTACCCTTGCTTGATATGGGGTCTGCAATCACATGTGAGAGAATAAAATGTCCACAGAGTAGTATATTTCGTCACGTCCTGACTTCGTTTGAGGGCCCCCTCAGAGGAAGTGACAAAACGCGTCAAAGCGTGACTCCTTGTCGAATAACCGGAAGTGACGCATGCGCTCCACGGACGGGGAACCAGGAAGGACGCAACAGTAGCGGTAACCAAGATGGCTTCTGTTCCCAATATGTCCGAATGAGCACGGTCACACATGACTTATTGCCTGCTATATTTTGCTTTTTGGCGCACATACATGCAATAGGGGCACTGTTGGGGTTTTAATAAACTTCTTAAAACGGTACTACTCTATGTGGACATTTTATTCTCTCACATGTGATTGCGGACCCCATATCAAGCAAGGGTAATTGGAGAGTGCAGTACAAACGGCAGATGGCTATGATTTGTTTGATGCTCATCTAATGCTTACTTCTGGTGAGTGCATCCCCTGAAGGGCAGTTTGTTTCCCCCCACATGGTGAACATCTCTGGGTGAAAGGAGCACTGTGCACACATTGTTTATTGAACCACATCCATCCTCTTCTGCAACACTACCATTTCCTATATGCGATCGTGTAAAGACATACATAGAATTTAAAGGGATGCATTTTTCTTGAGCTTTAGGTGCCAATAATTGCGGACATTAAATTTATATTAAAATGTCGAATATACCGTATTTTTCGGACTATAAGACGCACCTTTTTCCCCCAGAAATATGGGGGAAAATGTCCCTGCGTCTTATGGTCCGAATACATAACAGGGGCCCCGCCCCCCGCAATACATAACAGGGGCCCCGCCCCCCGCCGTCTCTGGCACCGCCCCTGCCATCCGCTCACAGCCTCTAAAATCCCCCGACCGCCGCCACTGGCTCCGCCCCCCCGCCGCAGTGTCAGGGGCTTTGCGAATCGAATTAGAGCCGCTCTCTCTTTCTCTTACAGAAAGGGAGGGGGGCGGCGGGGGATATCCGCAGCTCTCCTCTCCCTGTCACAGCGCCGCTGCCGAGTTCTCTGGCAAATAGAGCAGCGGCGCTGTGACAGGGGGTGTTAGAACTTGAAGAGGAGCAAAAGAGAATACTCTGCTGGGGGGCACCGCCAGAGAGCCACGCTGTACCCCGCACCGCCAGAGAGCCACGCTGTACCCCGCACCGCCAGAGAGCCACGCTGTACCCCGCACCGCCAGAGAGCCACGCTGTACCCCGCACCGCCAGAGAGCCACGCTGTACCCCGCACCGCCAGAGAGCCACGCTGTACCCCGCACCGCCAGAGAGCCACGCTGTACCCCGCACCGCCAGAGAGCCACGCTGTACCCCGTACCGCCAGAGAGCCACGCTGTACCCCGCACCGCCAGAGAGCCACGCTGTACCCCACACCGCCAGAGAGCCACGCTGTACCCCACACCGCCAGAGAGCCACGCTGTACTCCACACCGCCAGAGAGCCACGCTGTACTCCACACCGCCAGAGAGCCACGCTGTACTCCACACCGCCAGAGAGCCACGCTGTACCCACACCGCCAGAGAGCCACGCTGTACCCACACCGCCAGAGAGCCACGCTGTACCCGCACCACCAGAGAGGGAGCCACATTGTACCCGCACCACCAGAGAGGGAGAAAGACCGAGCCACTGCCAGGATACAGACACGCTACACTACTGACTAGAGTCACCCCAGGCAACCCAGAGTGAGCGAACGTCCAGCCAGAGGGATCACTGTTGCAATTTCGCTGGGTCTGGTAAGAGGGCCTGTTGGCCATTATTCATTACTGTTCCCAGGGACTGAGCCATTAGGAAGTGCCTAACCTGATATCCTCTAGGCCTTATTGACCGCCACAACGTCCCTCTCTGTCCTCTTCCCACGGCGTCCCCTCTGTCCTCTTCCCACGGCGTCCTTCTCCCAGGGCGTTACTCTGTCCTCTTCCCAGGGCGTTACTCTGTCCTCTTCCCAGGGTGTCCCTTTGTCCTTCACCCACGGCAACCCTCTGTCCTCTTCCCACAGCGTCCCCTCTGTCCTCTTCCCATGAAGATGACAGGGCGGGCCTTGACAGGAAGGGGTGGGTCATATTTAAATTAGGGGGTGCGCAAGTTTAGTCAGGCCTAGGGCAGCACAAAACCTAAATACACCACTGATGGCATGGTCCCTCTGCGTTTACTATGGCATGGTCCCTCTGCGTTTACTATGGCATGGTCCCTCTGCGTTTACTATGGCATGGTCCCTCTGCGTTTACTATGGCAATGGTCAGGCTGCATTTAATGGGCACTGGAAAATATTTTAGTACACAATTTGGTTCAGAATATTTTTTTTCTTGTTTTCCTCCTCTAAAACCTAGGTGCGTCTTATGGTCAGGTGCGTCTTATGGTGCGAAAAATACGGTAATACAAATTATATATATATATATATATATATATATATATATATATATATATATATATATATATATATATATATATATTTATTAGGGCTGGGGAAAAAAAATCGATTTTAATCTTGAATCGAGTTTTGAGCTCAAATCGATTCAGTTTTGAAGAAAATCGATTTTTTTAGATTTTTTTTTTTTCCTTCCCTTCAAAGTTTCCGTAGCAGGACTGCAGGGGGCGTATCCGGAATGGCACTGGGCAGTGTCACCCCAATTACATCTACTCGCTGCAGCCGCCGTCTGCCTACCTGATCAGCGTGTCATGCAGACAGACGGCGGCCATTGCAGTGTTCAAAAGCCGTGCCTCCCGAGTCCTCGTCGTCTGTGATAGGCGGAACACTCAATTTCACAGCAGGCAGTATTCAGCCTATCACGGACATCCTCTCATCCTCGTCTGTGTTATGAGGATGACCATGATAGGTGGAACACTGAATGCTGGGAAATTGAGTGTTCCGCCTATCACAGACGAGAAGGAGGCGCGGCTTTTGAATACTGGAATGGCCACCGGTGTAGCAGTAAAATCCGTATACCATGAAAATCTGCATCAGGTACGGGCACAGTGATTGAAGCATGGGCACAGTGAGACACGGGCACAGTGAGGCATGGGCACAGTTCAATTCAACTAAGAGTAACCTCAGGATTTTTTGTTGTTTTATTAGCTAAATCCAAATACAGTATTAATAATTTGGATGTTTAACAATCTTTGTTGCACACTGCAAAAAACAACAAAAGGTCACAAGCGCTAAATTGGTGGATAAAGAAAAAAATATAAATGGATAATAATAATAATAATAATAAGAAAAAAATCCCAAATATTTTGGGAAGTACAAAGTATCCAAAAGGGGGAAAAAACAGGATCCAGCGCAGCAAGAAAAAATCCGTACCCAGAATACAAAATACACAACATGCACACAATATAATCCAGCGCTCATGGAACATACATTATTAACTATTAAACTCTTGAAGAATTGATAAAAAAGCTTAGTCCATTTATCACAATATAGAGAGGGATCCAATCCCAAATGTGCAGAGGGCAAATGAATCTTAACTCTCCAGTTGCCAGTGGTGACAAACTTGTTAAACTTGCAGTGACATCCGTGGAGCAAGGAGGGGTTAAAAAAGTCAAAACAAAGCCTGTGGCATGATCTCCGTGTGAGCACAGTACCTTGAATGATGGACAACAGGCAGACCAGCGTGTGGAGGGCCCTCCAACACAAAAGGATGCAGAGCCAGGATCGCAGCAAGGCTGGGACAGAAGGAATCACACACAGAGTTTCAAGAGTTTTCAATAGTTAATAATGTATGTTCCATGAGCGCTGGAATATATTGTGTGTTTGTTGCACACTGACTTTGCAGTTAGAGAAAGGGTTTGCCTTTGCAATTTTGTTTGTTGATGCACTTTAATATAATAAAAAAAAAAAAAATCGAATCGTAAATCGAGTTTTTTATAAAAAAAAAAAATCGCAGATTTTTTTTGGGGGGAAAATCGCCCAGCCCTAATATATATATATATATATATATATATATATATATATTTTTTTTTAAAAGGCTATAATTTTCCGTTTCGGTCTCGGCCAAGTGCATCCTGAATTTTTTTCCGTACCAAAATTTCCATTCGATGCACCTCTACTCAGTTCCACTTTGTAAAAATAAATGCACATAATTTTGCAGGAAGGAAAAAAAAAATGTATTACATTATATTTTTACACTTCAGCCTGCAAAGCATTGTACCCAAGATCAATGTGTCGCTCGCACGTGCAATGTCAGGCTCCTTCAGTACATCTATCTGCCAGTACCTCTATAAGGGCAGTTACTGAAGCGCAGAAAGAATCAATGAACTACTTCATTAAGAACTACAAGCTGCCTGCTGCAGTGGCAGACAAGACTTGTAGTTTATCCATTCACAATTTTTTAAATTTTTTTTTTAAAGTGACAGCAGGTGCGGGGAGAGGATTCCCTGCCCGCTGCCCCCAAGTAAGAATAATCACATGTAACGTGTTACAAAAAAGGTGAAACTTAGTCTTCGATTTATGATCCTTGCAGTCAATTGTATGTAATTTACACTTGCCAATGTGTTTTTTATTAAGTGGCTGCATACATATCTCCATCAAGACAGATTTATTTTATTCTCTATTCCAACAGTGTTACCGATATACAAACATTTCATGGTGCTTTTATTTATTTTTTAAACCGTGTTAGCTGTAAATTTATTAATGTTTCCAAGGATTAATACAGGGTTTCTCAACCAGGGTTCCATGTGAACCCTGGTTGTATGAAAATTCTCGTACGACAGAATAAAAATTCTGAAGTGATGTAACGTGTTGTAGTGTATTTTCGGACAAAAAAAAAAAAAAACTGTACCGATTAAACTAAAAATTTATTATCTGGTATCGTACGAGAAAAATTTTCACGTTCGTCCCTTCAGAAAATTCCAGACAGCTGTGTACTAACATTTAGATTATCGTACGATCGCTTTGAAAACTATTTTTTTGTACGATATTCTGATCGTGTGTACGGGGCTAAAGAGTCTTTTAAATCAACAGACCATTAATAGAATGGGTTTTTCGCTCATTGGCCAATCTATGGGATTGATTTACTAAAACTTGAGTGCAAAGTCTGGTGCAGCTCTGCATAGAAACCAGCTTGTTCAATCAAGCTTTGACAAAAAAATTTTTTGGAGGCTGGTTGGTTTCTATGCAGAGCTGCACCAGACTGCACTCTCCAGTTTTAGTAAATCAACCCTTGTGACAACTACCACCAGGGGCACTAGTACAATTTTCTATATTGGTGCGCCTATTTGTCCTTGAATTTTTATTTGATCCAAAAGGAAATAAAAAAAAAAAAAAAAAAATTACCTGCTCTGGGCATAATAATAATATGTTAGATGCACTACATTTATTTTTTATTTTTTATAAAATTTTAGATTTACAACTTACTGACCATGCAAATGTACCGTGAGCGAGACAAATAATTTAGCAGGGGTTCCCCCGAGGCATAATAATGTGAAGGGTTACTCTACTATTAAAAAGTTTGAGAAAGGCTGGATATTAAAAAAGCAGAGTTTGTTTTTTGTTTTGTTTTTTAAGTAAAAAAAAACAAGCGATACAGTGGAACCTCAGATTACGAGCATAATCCGTTTCAGGAGAATGCTCGTAATCCAAAGAACTCGCATATCAAAGCGAGTTTCCCCATTGAAGTCAATAGAAACTAAAATAATTTGTTCCGCATCGACTTCAATGGCATGCAATACCACATGCGGCCAGAGAGCCTCGGAAACAGCCGGCAGGGCCCGAGGACAGCTCGGCTGACCTCGGGAATGTAGTATTTCCGAGCATTTCCCAATGGCGCCGTTCGGCTCCGGCGCCCCCCACCTCAGGCCAAAACACTGTACTGCACACCGCTTTGGCCTGAATCCTGCTTGTTTTGCGAGACACTCGCAAACCGAGTTAGGATTTTTCAAAATACAGTGCTCGTTTTGCGAAACGCTTGTTAACCGCGTTACTCGCAATCCGAGGTCCCACTGTACTTACCTTCTCTGTGTCAGATTTTTTTGATAAAGAAAAAAAAAAAAATATTATTTATATCCACACTGGTTTTGAACAGAGCAGCCCCGATCCTGCTCTTCTCGGGTCCCTCTCCTGGCCCTTCCCTCCTGCCGAGTGCCCCCACAGCAAGCAGCTTGCTATGAGGACTTCCGAGCCCCTGCTCTGTCTGTTCATTCAGACACACGTGGTTTAGCCCCACCCCTGCTCTCTCCTCATTGGCTCACTCGCTGTGATTGACAGTAGCAGGAGCCAATGGCAGAGACCCCGAAGAGCTGCTGCTCCTGTGAACATCACTGGATCAAAAATAGGGCTCAGGTATTAGGGGGGCTGCTGCACACAGGTTTTTTACTTTTGTGCATAGATTGGATAGAAGGTAAAAAGCCTTCAGCCTTCGCAACAACTTTATCACGTCACACAATGTTTAAGGTAGGGCACACAACCGTTATTGGGACACAGTGAAAATGACACAACTTATTTTGAATCACCCTCAAAGCCAGTACCAGTAGATTAAACACAGCTATTGGATGTAATAGGTGACATTTCCCAGACATACAATTAGAGATCCTTCTAATCCATACTGCAATACTTTCACAGATCAATGAGGCACAAATATCACTGATGGCAAACACATTCAGATACACAAACCTTATACAAACGCAGGTAGGGTAAATATTCTGCATGTACTGTTTCACCAGCTTTCATATAGCTAGCCTTATCCTTTTATCACATTTACTGGTCAGTACAACAATTATAGCAAGAAATGTGGCATGCTTTGCTCCCCCCCCCCCCCCCAAAAGCTCTGTATAGCTTTACCTGATAACACACAGTGGAATGGAGGTACCAAAGTCAGAGGTCAGCGCCAAAGCACTAAGCTACAATTAGTGAGTCACTAGTGATCACAAAGAAATGACACAGTATGGAAAGATTAGGTGTGCAAATATCGTAGGTGGTTAAGGCGGCCCATTATGCTATTTGTAGTCTTGCAATGCTCACACCCTGTGCCTCATACAAAAAAAAAGAAAAAAACCTGCACTGCAATGAATGACTTCAGCTTAATACAAGTGATCCTCGCAGCACTTGCTTCTAACTAAATATTTAGAATTTTAGATACTATAATTGCACTGCCTTTGACATACATTGCCAAGACTAGGCTCTCACTTGTGCAGGTGGTTGTCTCTCCGGGACCACAACTGTTCCCCCACCTGCATGGAAAACACACTACAGCTTATGAGACTTGTGGTTTCTGTGTGGGCCACGTTTCAAATAAAAGGTGCCAGGACCTTTTCAAATCAATGGGCTGCCGTGCACACCCAAAATGTGTCTCGCAGAGTCGCAAATGTGAACCAAGCCGAACAACATTTTTAAACGCTGATTGAAAATACAGTGCATTTTCAGGCACAAGATCGCATGGTATCGCAGTGCAATGCTATTTGGTTTTGCACATTTTTTCATGCACTACTTTGTTTGTCCTAGTCTGATTTGCAGTGAAAATATTTGCAATGCAGGGGAACACACAGTGGTCCATGTTTCTGTGAGATTCTGGTGAGTTAAGTTAGTTATTGTACTATAACTCCCGACTCCACCCAAAATAAAGTTTGAACCTCTAATATCTTTTAATAAGGGCAATGAAAACCTAAGTTTTTGTATTTAGGATGCAACACATTCAACATCCCTCCTCACCCCCCTCCTTCCTGTGACAGCGGCAGGGATTCCTCACCCTCACAGCCGCTGTCAATTTTAAAATCGGTAAGAGTTTGCGGATCAGAACTGTGACGGAATAAACCAAAAAAGGTCCAGTCTGCCAAACTTGACGTTTTAATGAACTGCAGTCCATTGGACCAAAGCCCAATTGCACTGGTAGTCCATTCACTCTCCCCAGCTTTTAAACCTAAAGCCTGTACAGCAGGGGTGTCAAACTCAAATTTCATTGTGGCCCACATAGGCATTTTGGTTTCCCTTTTTTATCTGCAAGACTAGATGTCCAGCCAGAGCAGCAGTACCCCTCCCCCCTTACATCAGATGTCAAGAGCCCCCCACTACCTTGTGCTGCTCCCATAAAAAAGCTGGGGGTGGAACTGGGAAGCAAGGAGTGCAGGGTCTGGAGGAGGACCAGAGGAAGGCTGGAGTCTGCTGAATGCTGAGACCAGGAGAGACAGAGGGGTGCTGCAACTGTACAGAGACGCAGGATCTGGAGGAGTTCTGTTGCTAAAACGGGGGGGGGGGGGGTGTTACAAGTCTCTCCGTGGCTGCACAGCGAAATGCAGAAACTGGCAGAGAAGTTATGTCCTCCTCTCTGCTGCCAACTGCTGGGACAAAAAAAAGGGGGGTGGCGCAGCTGTAGGGGAGTTTTGAGGCCCCTTAGCCTTGTGTTTGACACATGTGCTGTACAAAAAATAAAAAAAAGCTGTAAGATTGCGGGAGCAATGCTATGCAGGCTCCAGTAGATAGAAAAAAAATAAATGCACATTTTTACTTGCAAAAATATATACTTTTTTTTAAAGGTGAACTTCTCCTTTAAAAAAGGAGAATTACATTCACTTCCTCTCTTCACAACACTTGCTTAACCACTTAAGCCCCGGACCATTTTGGCTGGTTAAAGACCAGGCCCCTTTGTGCGATTTGGCACTGCGTCGCTTTAACTGACAATTGCGCGGACGTGGCTCCCTAACAAAATTGACGTCCTTTTTTCCCCACAAATAGAGATTTCTTTTGGTGGTATTTGATCACCTCTGCGTTTTTATTTTTTGCGCTAACAAAAATAGAGCGTCAATACTTTTTGCTATAATAAATATCACCCAAAAAATATATTTATTTATATATATATATATATATATATATATATATATATATATATATATATATATAAATTCTCCTTAGTTTAGGCCGATATGTATTCTTCTACATATTTTTGGGGGAAAAAAACAAACAAAAACAAAACATAAAAAAAAAAAAAAAAAAAACGCAATCGCCGTTTGCGCAAAAGTTATAGAGTTTACAAAATAGGGGATAGTTTTATGGCATTTTAATGATGATTATTTTTTTTATTTTTTTTACTAGCAATGGCGGCGATCAGTGATTTTTTTTTGTGACTGCGACGTTATGGCGGACACATTTGACACATTTTTGGGACCATTGTCATTTTTACAGCGATCAGTGCTATAAAAATGCACTGGTTACTGTAAAAATGACACTGGAGGTGAATGGGTTAACCACTAGGTGGCGCTGTAGGGGTTGAGTGTTCCCTGCATTGTGTTTCTAACTGTAGGGGGATGGGCTCTGTGTCACGACACCGATCTCCGCTTTGAGTACACGGAGCCGAGATCCGTCTCATTGTCACTAGGCAGAGCATCTCCCTGCTCTATACCCTCTGTGAGACGTTTGCAGGGATCCCCACGGCGATCGGCAAGTGGTTAAGGTGATTGTAGCCCCATTAGTGCACATGCGACAGAAACAAGTACTTTCCGTGTTTTTTTTATTTGCACTAACTCTCCCTCTGTCTTATCACCAACTATGCTACTTTTATTACCATTAACGTGTATATTTGTTTTTTGTTCCAACCCCCCCACCCCTCGTTCCTTCAGAGATGATTTTTTTTTTTTTTCACATTTTGCTAAAACTTGTGAATCAGTACGGCTGGGGACCTTGAAGGGGACATACCCTGAAGACTTGTCCTGAAAAATTGCATGTTGATGCAAAAAAAAAAAAAAAAAAAAAGTATCAGACATTACAACACTGAAATCCCCCAACGGGGATACAGACAGCAATAAAAAGCAGGCATAGCGAACCATTCTCCACTCCATTTGTATTTCAGTTTTGTCCCCACTGGAGAAAGTGAACCTCAGTTCCTGTCTAGAGGACAACAAATATTCTCAATTAGAAAACTTCCTCCATCTTCCATTAGAGAAATTCCTCCACCAGGGCAACAGTCCAGAATAAAACCTAGTTTACCCACTATCCAAAACAAAAAGCTTGGGACGAAGTTCCACCAACGAATGAGAAGGCGCCATCTGTGAAGCCTATCTTGCTGAAAAAGCTGTTTATTGCTTTTAATTACAGCGGTTATCTGCCGATAGTGATGAGCCGAACACCCCCGGGTTCGGTTCGCACCAGAACCCGCGAACGGACCGAAAGTTCGTACGAACATTAGAACCCTATTAAATACAATGGATGCGAACGTTCGAATTCTAAAGTGCTAATTATAACGACTATTATCCATGTTATTGTCCTAAAAAGGGTTTGGGAACCCGGGTTCTGCACCAGGGGACATGTATCAATGCAAAAAGAAGTTTTAAAAACGGTCGTTTTTCGGGAGCAGTCATTTTAACCACTTCAATACAGGGCTTTTTGTACCTATTCAATACCGGGCCTATTTTGGCACTTCTCTCCTACATGTACAAATCATCATTCTTTTGCTAGAAAATTACTCAGAATCCCCAAACATTATATATGTTTTTTTAGCAGACACCCTAGGGAATAAAATGACGGTCATTGCAACATTTTTTCTTGCACAATATTTGCGCAATAATTTTTCAAACGCCTTTTTTTTTTAAAAAAAAATGGTTTCATGAATTAAAAAATAACAAAACAGTAAAGTTAGCCCAATTTTTTGGGAACATATGAAAGATAATGTTACGCCGAGTAAATAGATACCTAACATGTCACGCTTTAAAATTGCGCCAAACTTCGGTACTTAAAAATCTCCATAGGCGACGCTTAATTTTTAGAATTACAGAGGAGGTCTAGTGCTAGAATTGTTGCACGCGCTCTAACGCACGCGGCGATACCTCACATGCGTGGTTTGAACGGCATTTACATATGTGGGCGACTTACGTGTGCATTCGCTTCTGATCGCGAGCTACTGGGGACAGGGGCGTTTTAATTTTTTTTTTATTATTATTTATTTATTTATTTTACTTATTTATTTATTTTTTTACAATGATTTAACTTTTTTTTTTTTTTTTGATCACTTTTATTCCTATTACAAGGAATGTAAATATCCCTTGTAATAGGAATGTGTGTGACAGGTTCTCTTTATTGAGAGATGCGGGGTCAATAAGACTCCACATCTCTCCTCCAGGCTGGAAAGCATGAGATCAGTGAAATTTTTTTCACTGATTTCATACTTACAGCCGCAACGGCGGCTTTGTTTACATTTTTGAGACCCGGGCGTGACGTCATCACATCGCGCCCGGGCCTCCGACGATCATAGAGATGACTGGTGACCATCTGGCCACCAGTCATCTCTATGCTCATCACGTGACTCCACCAACGATGCCGGAAGATTCGCTCCGGGTCCCCGATCGCACGGGGGAGCCCGGAGAAGCACCGGATGGCGGCGGGAGGGGGGGGGTGTCCCCTCCCGCCGCCTATAAGAACGATCAAGCGGCGGAACCGCCGCTATGATCGTTCTTATGGTGCACAGAATCGCTGGCACTTCAAAAGGATATCTGAATGATGCCTCTAGCTGCAGGCATCATTCAGATATCCCCCTACAAAGCCGAGGACGTCATATGACGTCCACCCAGGATGGGAGATCCCATCTGTGGACGTCATTTGTCTATGGCTGGGTAGGGAAGTGGTTAATGATGCATAAAGTGAAAAAAAAAAAGTCAAATATTCCTTTAAATATCGTACCTGGGGGGTGTCTAAAGTATGCCTGTGAAGTGCCACGTGTTTCCCGTGTTTAGAACTGTCCCTGCACAAAATGACACTTCTAAAGGAAAAAAAAGCCATTTAAAACTGCTTGCGGCTTTAATGTAATGTCTGGTCCCGGTAATATGGATGAAAATCTTTAAGAAAAATGGCATAGCTACCCCATGACCCCCCCCCCCCCTACCCCAGCCCCTTTGGGTCTTGTATGGATATTAAGGGGAACCCCGCACATAAAATAAAAAAGGCCCTATATACTCTGAACAGCCGTATACAGGCGGTGCATACAAGACAGGGACTGTAGGTTTGTTCTTATGTAGAATGTGTTTGTAATTTTGAACAGGTACATTGTTGAAGTGTAGCTCCAGCCCAAAAATCTATTTTTAAACTTTTTGGAAAACATAGGTAAGGGTTATCACCCCTGTAACATTTGTTTTGCTGTCTGTGCCTCTGTTCAGAACATTTCACCTCACTTTCCGTCCCAATGACAACTGTTTTTGAAATGTGGTGTTTTTCTTGAAACAAGGATTGCTGATAAAGCATCAGTACAGAGGAGACACCTTTCTCCCATATTTATTCTTACAGGAGAGAATTTTCCTTCCTAGGGGTAGATTTCCTCTCACTTCCTGTTGTCTTCTTGCGTTTGCAAGTAGGAGTCGTTTGTAAGTTGGATGTTTGAAAGTAGGGACCTGCCGTATATACTCTGCAGAAATAGGCCCCTTAGTTGTTGGTGTTGGCACAACACTGTAAGCACTCACAGGTACTCTTGGTTGGTGCTGGAACGCCCTGCTGTCAACTATTATATCAGGAATTTTAATTACATATAATTGTTGAACAGTGGTAGTAAAAATTGGGGCTTTGATGGTGGTGCTGGTGCCACAACACTAAGCCCTGACAGTTACTCTTGGTGGGTGCAGCAATGGGCCCTGCTGTGAATTATTAGATCAAGAATTGTAATTACATGCCCCTTTTGAACAGGGGCTGAAAAATTGGGCCTTTCGTGGTGGTGGTGGTGGTGGCGTTGCCACAACACTAAGCCCTCAGACTTACTCTTGGTGGGTGCAGGAATGGGCCCTGCTGTGAATTATTACATCAAGAATTGTAATTGCATGCCCCTGTTGAACAGGGGCTGAAAAATTGGGCCTTAGGCACTGGTGGCACAACACTACAACCCCTCACAGATACTGTACTTGGAGCACAGCAATGAGCCCTGTTGCAAAGTATTGCTTCAAAAATTGTAATGACACGCCCCTGTTAAACAGGGGCTGAAAAATTGGGCCTTAGGCACTGGTGGCACAACACTACAACCCCTCACAGATACTGTACTTGGAGCACAGCAATGAGCCCTGTTGCAAAGTATTGCTTCAAAAATTGTAATGACACGCCCCTGTAAAACAGGGGCTGAAAAATTGGGCCTTAGCCACTGGTGGCGGCACCCATAAACAAAAATGATCTTCCAAGCTATCATCATCAATCGTATCATTGAGGACTCGGAGGAGGAGGATAGCCAGTCAACATAACAGCACAGGCACTCAGCATCAGCATCAGTCTTGAAGGGATGTGACATGTTAAAATCAATTAGTCTGTTATATCAGCATCAGGTGTGTGGTAGCTGGTGGTGATCCAAGACTGGTTCATCTTGATGAAAGTCAGTCGATCAACCGAGTCGGTGGACAGGCGCACCCTGTGATCCGTGACAAATCCTCCAGCAGCACTGAATGTGCGTTCCGAAAGAACGCTGGATGCAGGACAGGCCAGTAGCTCAATTGCATACTGTGCAAGCTCTGGCCAGTGATCCATCCTCAAGACCCAGTAAGCCAGAGGATTTTCGGTGGGGAAGGTGTCCAAGTCTGACCTTGCCCCTAGATATTCCTGCACCATGTTTATCAGACGCTGGCGATGGTTGCTGGAACCGATCATACTTTGGGGCTGCGGACTAAAGAATTGTCTGAACGCATCGGTCAGACGGCCACCTTCCCCACCGCTCCTTCTTTGACTGGCCGAAGCCTCAGCAACTCGTTGTCCAGGACCAGGAGTTTGTAACCTCCCAGTCTCTGGGAACGCGTTGCACAGACCTTTCTGCAAGGCCTCCCGGAGTTGTCTCATCCTCTGCTCCCTCTGCGACGGTAACATAAGGTCCGCAACCTTACCCTTGTACCGTGGATCAAGGAGAGTGGCCAGCCAGTAATGGTCCCTCTCCTTGATCCGAAGAATACGAGGATCCTTCCGCAGACTTTGCAGGATCAGGGAGGCCATGCAGCGTAGGTTTGCTGAGGCATTCGCTCCGGAGTCCTCTGGGTCACTAAGGACGACATGATCCGCAGTCACCTACTCCCAGCCACGTACAAGTCCACTGGTTTCTTGGGACTGTAAATCATCCCTAAAAGACTGCTGCTGATGATGCTGAGTGCCAGCCTCCACCTCCATGCTGACACAATCCTCCTCCTCCTCCTCCTCCTCTTCCTCTTCCTGTGCGATGGGTGGGACAGAAGGAACACTGTCTGGGTAAAGGGGGCCTTGAGAGGCAAGGAAGTCCTCCTCTTCCTGCCTCTGTTCTGCCTCAAGTGCCCTGTCCATTATTCCACGCAGCGTGTGCTCCAACAGGTGGACAAGAGGTACAGTGTCACTAATGCATGCACTGTCACTGCTCACCATCCTCGTGGCCTCCTCAAATGGTGCCAGGACAGTGCATGCATCCCTGATCATGCCCCACTGGCGTGGAGAAAAAAAACCAAGCTCCCCTGACCCTGTCCTGGTGCCGTAGTCGCACAGGTACTCATTGATGGCCCTCTGCTGCGTGTGCAGCCGCTGCAGCATGGCCAACGTTGAGTTCCACCTGGTGGGCATGTCACATATAAGGCGGTTCTTGGGCAGGTTCAACTCCTTTTGCAGCTCAGCCAGGCGAGCACTGGCATTATAATATCTGTGGAAATGCACACAGACTTTCCTGGCCTGCCTCAGGACATCCTGTAAGCCCGGGTACCTGCCCAAGAACCGCTGCACCACCAGGTTAAGGACGTGAGCCACACAGGGCACATGGGTCAGTTGTCCCTGTCGAAGGGCGGAGAGGAGGTTGGTGCCATTGTCGCAAACCACCATTCCTGGCTTAAGCTGGCGTGGCGTCAACCACCTCTCGGCCTGGCCCTGCAGAGCAGACAGGACCTCTGCCCCAGTGTGGCTTCTGTCCCCCAAACACACCAGCGCAAGCACGGCATGGCATCTTTTTGCCTGCGTACTTGCGTAGCCCCGTGAACGGCTACGGAGCACCGCTGGTTCATAGGACAAACCACAGGAAGAGGCCATGGAGGAAGAAGAAGAGGAGGGGGTGGAGGAGAGAGGTGTGTCACAACCAGTAGTAGCATTTTGGAGGCGTGGCGGTGGGACAACCTCCAACACTACTGCACCTTGTCCTGCATCCTTCCCAGCTGCCAAAAGAGTGACCCAATGGGCCGTGAAAGAAAGGTAACGTCCCTGTCCATGCCTGCTGGACCATGAGTCAGCGGTAATATGCACCTTACCGCTGACCGCCCTGTCCAGCGAGGCCAAGACATTGCCTTCCACATGCCGGTAGAGAGCCGGAATAGCCTTCCGTGAGAAAAAGTGGCGTTTGGGAACCTGCCACTGAGGAACCGCACATTGCACAAACTCACGGAAGGGGGCCGAGTCTACCAACTGAAAAGGCAGCAGTTGAAGCGCTAGCAATTTAGCCAAGCTAGCATTCAACCGCTGGGCATGTGGATGGCTGGGAGTGAACTTCTTTCGACGGTCCAGCAGCTGGGGCAGGGAAATTTGCCTGCTAGAATCGGACGTCGGTGTACTGCTAGCAGAGTGGCCGCAAGTACTTGGCTGTGACACACCTAATTCTACACCTTCATTCCTCTCAGTGCATGTTTCAGAGAGGACTGAAGTTATAGTGGGGTTGGAGATCCCAGCTGATGCGGTGCAAGGAGAGGTCCGCTTTGTTCTTTGGTGTGGGTCTTTGAGGTAGGCTTGCCAACGAGCTGCATGGCAGGTCAACATATGTCTGGTCAGGCATGTGGTACCCAAGCGGCTGATGTTTTGGCCACGCGATATACGCTTGAGACATATGTTGCAAACAGCAGCTGTGCGATCTGATGCACTAGCCTCAAAAAAGGCCCACACCAAAGAACTTTTTGAATGACGGGCAGAGGCAGCGCCCTGCACAGGCGGAGCTCTGCGGTGTGATTCCGTCGGTGTACTGCCCTTACGCTGGCCACCAAAGGGCATCCTGCCTCGTTGGAGATGTGCCTCCTCCTCATCCTCCTCCTCCTCTCTCCTATTAGGCACCCACGTGGAGTCAGTGACCTCATCATCCCCTCCCTCCTCATCACTGGAGCCAATCTGGCAGTATGCTGCAGCTGCTGGAACATGACTGCCAGATTGGTGTCCTTCTTGAGCATCCCCTCTGTCTGCTCTCACCCTACTGCCTTCCTGTAGCTGGGTTTCATCATCAGACCCTTCGAAACGCTGGGCATCCTCCTGGAGCATGTACCCAACACTGTGCTCAAACAGTTCGGGGGACTCCTCAGGAGGAGGACATGGTGGGTCTAGGGAAGGAGTGACTGATGATGAGTCTGACATTGATAACAGGGAAGAGGACGCTTTGGCAGCTGCTTTGCCAGTACCCTGAGCCTGGGTGAGAGAGGATGAGGAGGAGGAGGAGGGCTTGGTCATCCACTCTACCAAGTCTTCGGCATGATGTGGCTCAACATGTCCAGCTGCCGAAAAGGACAAGCGTGTCCCATGGCCATGTGCTGATGACAATGCACCGCGTCCACGACCAGCACTGTTGCCCCCAGACACAGAGCCTGCTTGCCCTCTTTTATTGCCTCCTGACTGTCTGCCTCTCCTTGTTTGCCTTCCAGACATTCTAATAGATGGCCTGCAGGGAGATGGGAAAAAAGCAATAAGGGCTACCTTCAGGTGTCCTTCTCTGTCCCTTTACTTAAGGATTTCTAAATATGGTTGAGGATGATTGCTTTTGCACAGAATAGCACAACGACAATTTCCCTGACTGTCCAAAAATCAAGGATTTCAAAGATGGTTGATGAGGAATGCTTTAGCACACTATAGCACAAGGAGAATTCACTCACTGTCCTTCCCTGTCCCTGGAAACAAGGACTTGCACAGTGAAAGAAACTGACACTCTCCCTACCTAGAGTTTTCTGTCCCTAGAAAAAATGTTTTTTTTAAGCACACTATAGCACAAGCACAAAACACACTGACACTCTCCCTACCTATCCTTCTCTTTCCCTAAACTAAAGGAATCCAGGTTAAGCAAGAAAGAAATAAAAGTCACTGTCCCTGCCTATGCTGCTCTTTCCCTGCTCCGGAACACACTACACTAGGCCGCCGTGCTGGCGGCCTTTTATAGTGTGGGGCGTGTACTAAACACCCTCAGCAATAATTGGCCACAGGCATCCTGCCTGTGGCCAATCATTGCTCTCCTCGCTGCCGGCGCTGTGATTGGCCAAGCATGCGGGGTCACAGTGCATGCTTGGTCAATCACAGCGCCTGGATGACACTGCGATGGCGTAGTGCATTGTGGGCCGTTCGCGTCACTCGAATTTGGCGCGAACGGCCCAAATCGTTCGATCTTCGTCGAACGATCGAACAGCCGATGTTCGAGTCGAACGTATGTTCGACTCGAACACGAAGCTCATCCCTATCTGCCGATATTCTCTGAACCATTCATCACGACTTGCTAGCTTTGCATAACGTGTTTTCCATAAAACACATCTATCATTACCAAACCGTCTGTGGTTTTGCTACGGCCATTAACAAAACTTCACAACTGCATAATAAGCATTTGTTTGTTTTTAGTAAATAAAAATGTATTTCCATTATCCCCAAAATGGAAACAAACCTTCGCCATTTCATTATGGGCTCCGCAGCTACAGCAAGACTGTTTATGCGTTTTTATAGCAATACAAGCTGGGACCCAAAACCAAGAATGTTAGGCTCTTAAGCCCTGTTCACATATAGGCAACTTGGAATTGTGGGCAGAATCGCAGTAATTCTGCCCAAGATTCCAAATCGCAGCAAAATGTGTGATGCAAAATTTCAGTGCCATTCATTCAACCAAACGCAGAACAATTTTGCTGCAATTGTCACAAGGCAAAACATGCATGTAAAATCATGCCTGGCTGAGGGCCAAAATTTGGTTCCTAAGCTTTTTGTGTGACAAACACACATCGGCCATAATGGACTGTCCTAGGCACGACACACATTTCTGCTTGTGAATTGTATACTTTAAATCGCTAGCCAAAAGATGCGTGAACTTGCTTAAAGTCCAAAACAGGTTTTAAGTGAGTGGATGTAAACCCGATTCATGAAATTTGAGCTGGGCACATATATCTGCAGTGTTTTGTTGTTATCGCTCTTCAATGAGCCAAGTCCCATAGCTCTCTTCTGAACCATTTCTGTTATCAGCCTGATGACTCCTGCCAATTCTCGGACACTTTAGACAAAAGCAGCCTGAATCTTCTGTCACGGAAGGTTGCTAAAATAGATTAGCAGGGAGCAGGCCCTATTACAAAACACCTCCGAGAGTCTCTGCCTATGATGAGAGGGGGTGTGCGCCTTTCCTCCAATCAGCAATTTTAGCCATCTTGTCTGTATGCCCAGACATCACACTCAGAGTCTCTCTTCCTGGTTAACACAAACACGATCTGAACTTTCTAAACAGTATATAAATGTGAAGACAGCAGATATGGATGTAAAACTTATGTAGGGAGATTTGGTTCATCCCTGTGTATCATCTGAGGCCGTTCGCTTCACTGGGTGTATGGAGGGTTTACATCCACTTTAAGCATTTTTTTTTAAACAAATACATATGGTAATTATTATGTATGGAAACACTACTGCAACCAACGAGGCAGGTATAGCTACCTCCAATTCATGGATATATTTAGCAGCACAGATGCACCTTGTTCTGAGTAGGGGGATCCACATTCTATATCACATACACTAGATTAACAAAAGTATTGGGATGCCTGCCTTTACATGAACTTTAATGGCATCCCAGTCTCAGTCCGTAGGGTTCAATATTGAGTTGGCCCACCCTTTGCAGCTACAACAGCTTCAACTCTTCTAAAAAGGCTGTCCACAAGGTTTAGGAATGAGTCTATGGGAATGTTTAACCATTCTTCCAGAAGCACATTTTTGTGGGGGGGGGGTTACTGTCAGAAGTTTTCACCTTAATGCATAGGATGCATTAAGGTGAAAAAAACACGAGGGTTTACAACCCCTTTAAGGGATTTTTTTCTCTTGCTTCTTTTTCAGACCAGGGGGATGAGCTAGATAAAGTTTGACACATAACATTTATGGTACATGAATTTATGGTTATAGATTATATATTTATGGTTATATATATATATATATATATATATATATATATATATATATATATATATATATATATATATATATGAAAATTAAATAAATAAAATATGGTTAAAAATAGATAATAATAATAATACTACTACACAGTGCAGTGCTTAAAAGGAGAAGTCCAGCCTGAGCTTGTCAAGCTGGGCTTCTCCTCTTGGTCACAGGAGTGCAATTCGTTTTGCACTCCTATGACCCGTTTTCAGCAGAGATCGGTCTGAAGTCAGCTCTCCGCTGACATCACTGCCATCAGTCGGGGCAGCGCATCATCATGACTTCCAAGTGGGCATCCGCCAGCTGCTCTGATTGATGGCAGTCTCAGCGAGCCACTGAGACCGCCTCTCCCCGCCCTCCACAGCTCATTGCTCCAATAAACGTGGAGAAGCAGAGAGGAAAGACGCTTACTGACAGTCAGCGGCTTTCCTCTCGGGGATCTGTGAGAACCGAGCCATCGGTGGTGTTCGATGGCTTGGTTCTCAGTGCAGAGACAATGGGGGACAGATGGAGCATCGGTCTGATGCTCCATCCACCGAGGCAAGTAGGAATCATAAAATAAAACCCATACTTTTACTTACATACTTTTAACATGTTATATTTGCCTGCTCTATTGCAGTGGATTTGCACAGAGCAGCCTGGATCCTCTTCTCCGGTCCCTCTTCACTGCTCCTGGCTCCTCCCTCCTGTCGAGTGCCCCCACAGCAAGCAGCCATTCAGACACAAAGCTGCCATTTGGCCCCGCCCCATCTCCTGATTGGCTAACTGACTTTGATAGACAGCCTCGGGAGGCAATGGTGCCGCTGTTGCATCTCAGCCAATCAGGAGGGAGAGTCTCGGACAGCCGAGGGACTCGTGGACATCGCTGGACAGAGAAAGGAGGCGCTGGGGAGGCTGCTACACACAGAAGGCTTTTTATCTTAGTGCATAGAATGCATCAAGAAAAAAAAAAAAAAAACACTTCTGCCTTTACAAATCCTTTAAGCAGGATCCTTATGTCTGGTGCACACTATTCCCCCCCCCCCCCCCCCCCCCATTCAACCCAGGGAGTTGAACGGGGAAAAAAAAAAAACAGCCGCTGTACTTTCTGATGTTAGTACAGAGATTCCCCACTGAGCTGTTGTGTTTTGACAGGGGAACGGCCCCCGCCAGAACACTCCAATCACCACTTTCCACCATTGGTGGAACGGGAGAGGTTGAGCTGCTGGTTTTCCAAGATGCTCGGCCGGCTTCTGTCAAACCAGTTGCTCTACACACGGACCGAATGTCTGCCAGTTTTTATTGCACCGGCCAATGTCTCCCGACAGACTCAAGGCCTATGTGTACAGGACTTGAGGCTACATTTACACCAGCGATTAGAGCCGGTGCCAATAGTAGCTGCAGGAATCAGATTTCTGTTGCGATGCTCATTAGGTAGGTTCAGTTGCCAGTCCCATTCACTATGACAGGTCACCGGCTGCCACAGATACGCTACTGTCCGCACAGCCAGTCATTAGCTGTGGTGATCACTGCTGGACACACTTTGTGCAAAAAGCCGTGAATAGCTGCGGTCACCGGCAACCTGTAATTATAGTGAATGGGGCCAGCCAGAAAAGAAGTACCACTTTCTCTAGCACCGGTAAAGAATATAGTGGTATAATTTCCCTGCACCAGACTGTGAATTGGACAATAGAGAATTAGCACATCTGAGCGCACCCTTTCTACAAGCAGGTTTCTGGTGTGAGACTTGCAGCATTGTGCAAAGCAACAGAGTTTAAACTGCTCTCCCTCCCTCTCAGCCCAGCCTCTGTACAAGCCTAGGCAGCCAAGTGCACACTACTGCATTACCACAATGCACGTCATGGATATTAGGTGAGTTGACACGTATTAATATACTGGGCATGTGCAAATCTAGTCCAATGCACTTACAGCATAAAAGCAAAACATAGGAAAGAGGTGCAGCAAAAGAACATTTTTTTTTTTTATCACAATTATACCATATCAGATTTAACTTTTTAGCCAGCAGCAGGAAAATGAAAAAAATAAAAATTTGTACAAGTCTTACTTTAGTTTAAAAAGTCAGATGCCATTGAGAATTCACCTTGACTTAATTAATCAGTGCAGAGAAGAAGATTTCAACATATGGCAAGACTATTCTGAAAAAAATCCTTACTTTAAATTTTACGATAAAAAACACTACAGCAATTAGGCCCCATGCACACAGGGCGTTTTTTACAGCTTAACCACTTGACAACTGGGCACTAAACCCCCTTCGTGCCCGGAACAATTTTCAGCTTTCAGCGCTGACGCATTTTGAATGACAATTGCGCAGTCATAAAACGCTGTACCCAAAAGATATTTTTATCATTTTTTCCCCACAAATAGAGCTTTCTTTTGGTGGTATTTGATCACCTCTGCGGTTTTTATTTTTTGCGCTATAAACAAACCAAAAAAAAAAAAAAAAAAGACAGAAAATTTTGAAAAAAAAAAACACTTTTTTTACTTTTTGCTATAATAATATCCCAATTTTTTTTTAAAAAAACAATTTTTTTTCTCAGTTTAGGCCGATACGTATTCTTCTATATTTTTTTGGTAAAAAAAATTGCAATAAGCGTATAGCGATTGGTTTGCCAAAAAGTTATAGCGCCTACAAAATAGGGGATAGAATTATGACATTTTTATTTTTATTTATTTTTTTACTAGTAATGGCGGCGATCTGCGATTTTTGTCAGGCCTGCAATATTGCGGCGGACATATCGGACACTTTTGACACTATTTTGGGACCATTCACATTTATACAGCGAACAGTGCTATAAATATGCACTGATTACAGTATAAATGTGACTGGCAGGGAAGGGGTTAACACTAGGGGGCGAGGAAGGGGTTAACTATGTTCCCTATTTGTAATTCTTACTGTGTGGGGGAGGGGACTGACTGGGGGAGGTGACCAATCTGTGTCCCTATGTACAAGGGACACAGCATCGGTCTCCTCTCTCTCTGACAGGACATGGATCTCTGTGTTTACACACAGAGATCCACGTCCTGCCTCTGTCACAGCCGCTCGCGGGTGCCTGGCGGACATCGCAGCCGCCAGGCACGCGCATCGGCATCACGTGACCACGGCGGGCACAGCTGTTCCCCGCCGCGCGCCCTCGGCGGCGCGCAGGGGGGGAGAGAAACAGGAGGAAGTCCATAGACGTCCACTCAGCACTTGAGACCTGCGCTATAGACAAAAGACGTCTGCAGCGCGGCTCTCAAGTGGTTAAAAATGCCTGTGCATGTTTTGTAAAAATTTTTTGACCTGGAGCTCAAAAACGCAATTGCGGCGTTTTTGCGCGTTTAATAGCGTTGGGCGTTTTTGCAGCTCGAACCTGGAGCTCCAGAACGCACTGGAATTGGAGTTTTTTTGCAGCTGGAAAACGCCTATGCCACTTGGAGCTCATAAAAGCTCTATGTGTGCATGACACAATAGAACATGGATGGGCGTTTTGCAGCTGTAAAAAAAAAAAAAAAAAAACGTCTAGCAGCAGCTGCAAAAACGCCCTGTGTGCATGGGGCCTTAACAGTAGAAATCAATTTATAAACATCTCAAAATATTCACCCATGAGTCGCACATTTTCTGATTTGATTTCAAATGTGTAATTTCTACGCGAATCTTGTGTAAAACATTTATAAAACAGACACCTTATGTATCAGATCACTGAAAGACCATTCCAAACTCGCACAGATCTTTGGATGCATTTCAACTTTCCCTGGAGGACTTTTAAAAAATAATAAACAGTATAACGCATGAGGAAGATTTTCAAAATGCTGATGAATACTCCCTGGGTACCGTGGTGTTAAGTTGTTTGCCTGGAGGAAGGAAGTAGCTGTTAAATTACAGTATGCAGTTCTGTCCCTTGTTGGTTATGCGAAAACCCAACTCCCAAAAGTAGTTAAACATGCAATCTCCATTTAGAGGGGGTATTAAAAATATTACCATTCTTCTGAACAAACCACAGAATTAACCAGAAACATAACACTTTGGATCTGCTTTCCTTAAAGTATATGTAAACCCTAACTTTCTAAACCAACCCATTCAATTCAAAGTGGAACTTTACCCATAACAAGTTGAGAACAATGTTCTTTAGCAAGGATAATACAGTACAGGTACATTCCACATTAATAATGCTACTAAAAACGTGTGTGCTTTTGAGTGACTCCAGCATTGCTCCTGTTTCTTCTGGCCAGAGGCTGACTTTATGAAGCCCAGAGCAGCAGTAAATCTTTAGGCCGTCAGCAGATCGGCCTCTACAAATTTGGCACAGTGCCTTTTTCTCCCCCTTTTGGGGTGCTGGAAGGATTTTTTTTTTGGTTTTTTTTCCCCCTTTGGAGGACGAAGGGAGTCAATAGGAAAATAAGTGTCAGAATAAAGGGTTGGACTGGGCAACTGTTTAATGGATAAGCTATCAGTTAGGTGGTACAAGCGGGCATCATATAGAAATAGGAGCGTTGATATTAGAGTAGGGAAGGGGGGGGGGTCTATTTTTGTATATATACAGTATCTTTTTTTTTTTTTTGTCTCCTACTCTCCCTCACTGGGTGTCCTCCAGCCTACCACCGTTGTTATTTTCTTCTGAGTATAGCTTTGATCGATAAAAAAAAATAAAAATAAAAAATAAAAATAAAAATGGAGGCACTGTCAATGTCGATCAATGCAAAAGGGTTAAATACTCCAGAAAAGAGACATACTCTTGCGGGAGCTGAAGCGGGCAGGGAGTGAGGTAGCTTTTATTCAGGAGACACTTCAGAGAGGGAGGTCTCCCCTTCCTTAGAAATAGAGCTTATCCAATTGGATATCATGTGACTAATCCGGTGGCAAAGAAGGGGGAGTATCTATTTTGATCTCGAACAAGATCCCATGGTCATGCACAGACTCCCTGGTGGATGTCAGGGGACAATACTTGGCCCTGAAAGGGACGATTGGGAGGTCAGTGGCAACGCTGGCCTCGTTTTATGCTCCCAATACACAACAGGACATATTTTTGGGGACATTTCTGGATAAATTGGGGGCATTTCAGGAAGGGCAACTGATTTTAGGGGGCGACTTGAAAATCCCCTTGGTGCCCAGCGTGGATACCTCTTCCGGGACCTCGGCAGTAGCAGCGGACAACCGGAAACGGATCCTGCGATTGATACAGAAAGAGAGACTAGTAGATGTATGGCGATTGACACTCAGGAGAGAGAGAGAGAGAGAGAGAGAGAGAGATATTACTCCTTTTATTCCATCCCCCATAAGATATACTCCCGTATAGACTATTTTTTCATTCCACATAACCAGTTACATGCAGTTAAAGAAGCCGAGATAGGGAAAATCACCTGGTCAGATCATGCGCCAATTACCTTGAAATACAACCTTGCGGCTTTCCAGCTTCCTGGGTCGGCGACCTGGAGGCTGAACGGAAGTCTTCTGCAGGATGCTGCAGTATTGGAAGATGTACAGAGAGAAGCAAGGTGGCATTTCCAGATTAATGACATGCCTGATTGTGAACCAGGGGTGATCTGGGAGGCACATAAGGCAGTGATAAGGGGAGTCTTAATAAAACATGGGGCAAGGATTAAGAGGGAAAGGGAAGTAAAGTTGACTGCGCTCCTGGCAGAGATCGTACGGTTAGAACGTCTACACAAACGGAGTCCCTCTCCAGACCTGGAAAGGCTCCTGCTGGCGGTGCGCAGACAGATTACAGAGTTACTTTAGTACAAAGCAAAGAGGGCAATACAGACAGGCAGCAGACAGAATTACAAATTTGGGAAGCAAATGGCTAGCTCCTTGAGGGAGCAACAACCAAAGACTTATGTACCAATGATTAGAGGGGCGGAAGGGGAAACACTTAGGTTACCTAGAGATAGCTCAGCGGTTTGGAAATTTCTACACAGATCTGTACAATCTGCAATTAAGTTCTCAAAATCAAACTACAATGGAAGAGTATATAGCAACCTCAGGTATTCCGAGCTTAACACCAGCAATAAGTCAGGAATTGGAGAGGCCCATTACTATAGAAGAAATTCAAGAGGCAGTGAAAAGGGGGAAGAGAGGTAAAGCCCCAGGTCCGGATGGCTTTACAATTCAATATTACAAACTTCTTCTCCCTATCGTAGGACCATTCCTGCTAAAAATGTTTAATGGGTTAGGAGACAAAAGTTCCTTTCATGCAGAATCACTTAAAGCGTTGAGAACAGTAATACCGAAGGAAGGTAAGGACCCCTCCCAATGTGGGAGCTACAGGCCGATATCGTTACTGAACACGGACTTGAAGCTCTTTTCCAAGATCCTGGCAATGCGACTTGAGCAGCACATACCCTGCCTGGTCCATAGAGATCAGGTAGGGTTTGTGCAAACGCGAGAAGCCCGGGACAACACGCTCAAGACCCTGAACTTGATTCATTTGGTGGGCACATCCCGAACCCCATGTGTCTTCCTGGGAACAGATGCAGAAAAGGCTTTCGATCCTATTAATTGGCAATTTATGCTCTCAGTTTTGAGACTCATGGGGTTCGGGAATAAGATGCTGCAATAGATTTCAAGCAATTATACTCAGCCTACGGCCCAGGTTAAAGTGAATGGAGTATTGTCCCCACTTTTTAAGTTATCTAACGGGACAAGACAAGGGTGTCCGTTATCACCCCTTTTATGTGCCCTGTCAGTAGAGCTACTATTGAGTAGGATTCGATTGAATCCAGACATAAGGGGGTGTCTGTGGGAGGTATAGAGCATAAGATCTCGGCATACGTGGATGATATGATGTTTAATTTGACTAATCCGATGGTTTCCCTCCCTAACCTGCTCCAAGAACTGGATGCATATGGAGACTTATCAAATTTTAAGATCAACTATGTAAAATCTGAAGCAATGGGAGTTGCGATCCCCAAGGAAGAACTGAATACTCTGAAAGCGAACTATAAAATTTAAAAATGGACAGATCAAGCATTGACGTATTTAGGGACCTCCATCCCGGCGGATCTTTCACAAATATATAAGCTTAAATTTTTTACCATTACTGGCTAGAGTACAGATCCTTCTGGATGGATGGCAGAAAGGGTTTCATTCGTGGTTTGGGAGGTGCAACATTGTTAAAATGAACATCTTGCCGAAATTCTTGTACCTCTTCCAGACGCTCCATATTGCGATACCTAAACAATTTTTTAAAACAGACACAGTCTCTGTTTGGAAGATTCATATGGGCAAATAAACATCCAAGAATTAAAGGGATCGTTGATGTCGTTACCCAAACGATATGGAGGTGTGTCAATGCCAGATATACATAAATATTACCAGGCGGCCCTATTGAGCCGCCTGATTGACTGGAGTCGACAGTGAGGGGAAAATCTGGCCAGAGCTAGAACAAGCTCAGTGTAGTGTATTACTTCAGAGAGTGGCATGGTGTTACAAGGACCTCCCGGGGGGTGTGAGGACGCACCCCTTGATAGGCCCGACACTTCGGATGGGATTTGGGCTATTTGTGAAGGGGAAATTATAAACCTAAGATTCACCCCTTTTCCCCATTTTGGGAAATCCACAGTTCGGCTCGGGACTGAAGAAGGGACCCTTTAGTAAATTGGTTGAACAGGGGTTGTTTTAAGTATCTCACTTCCTGAGGGAGGGTGTTTGGCCTACGATTCAGGAGATAACGGGACAAAGATCATATCAATTGGACTTTTGGAGGGCAATGCAATTAAGACATTTTTTCGATACTAGGGGTGCAACGGATCAAAAAACTCACAGATCGGATCGATCCTCGGATCAGAGCCACGGATCGGATCATTTTCGGATCGGCAAAAAAAGAAAAAAAAAATACTAATATCCACGTCATCCCCCCCCCCACTGTAATATCCACAATCTCCCCCTGTATGTAATATCCACAATCTCCCCCTGTATGTAATATCCACAATCTCCCCCAGTAATGGGCATCTCCCCCACTTACCAGTCTCTCCCGCCGGCCAGTTCAAATCCACGAGCAGCGAGGGGTGATGACGTCACAAGGCGGCCGCCGCCCCCGGGTGTACCAAGATGGGCGCAGCTCCGGAGCTAGGCCGAAGCCTTTCCTAAGGCAGAGGCCGCGGATTGCGGTGTGTGCCGATCCGAACGGGGTGACCCGTTCGGATCACAGATCGTCACCGATCCGTTGCACCACTATTCGATACCCTGAGCTTACAGAGTAAATATGAACGAAAGTTAACAAAGTTTGAGGAGTACTGTAATGGGAGTGGCATACTCTCTCTAAAATAAGTGAATTGCTGAATACCCCTGGTGAAGAGTTTCAATTGCCATTCTTTAGGAGGTGGGAGAGGGAGTTGGATAGGGAGTTTTCGGAAGAACAAAATAATAGGATACTACGCAACATGTTTGAATCCTCAGTATGTATAAAAAATGCAGGAGATGAACTTTAAATTGATAAATTGAAGTGAAGAGAGTGGCAATAAGATAGAGGAACAAATGGGGCAGAAATGACTTAATAGGTTTGGGAGTAATATGAGTAAGTCCCGGGTGAGAGGTGAGGACTTAATACACATAGAATGGTGGATATTGTATATTAGGATGTATGATATATTTAGTGGTAGATAAATGTCAGTCAGTGATATAATAAGTATATAGAATGTACCTTACGATATCTGTTGCTGCTTTCTGTTTATTTCAAAACAAAACAATAAAAAGTTAAATTGCAAAAAAATAAAAATAGAAAGCAACTGAGCATTTGCAGAGACAGTGTATTACTGGATTTTAAACCGTATATGCACTTATTTTAACCACTTGCCGCCCGCCCTATGGCGGATTGACATCAGCAAAGTGGTTTTAAAATCCTGACTGGACGTCTTATGACGTCCGTCAGGATTCAGTGTTATTGCGCGCCCCCGGGGGCGCGCACTGCACTGATCGGTAATGCCGCTTGTCCCCCGGACACAGCGCATACCCGATCAGGGTAAAAAGCCAATTTCATTGGCTGTTTACCATGTGATCGGCTGTATCGAATCACAGCCGGTCACATGTCCAAACAAATAGGAGGCGCACCTAATTCGCGCCGATCGGGGATGGCGCGTGTCCCTCGGACATAGCCCATCTTCGATCAGGGTAAACTGCCAATAAAATTGGTTGTTTACCCACGTGATCGGCTGTGACCAATCACAGCTGGTCACAAGTATAAACAATGTGGCGGTTTCCAGGGATCTCTCCTCTCTCTCACACACCGATTGTGTGAGGAGAGAGACCGAGAGAGAGACCGAGAGAGAGACCGAGAGAGAGACCGAGAGAGAGACCGAGAGAGAGACCGAGAGAGAGACCGAGAGAGAGACCGAGAGAGAGACCGAGAGAGAGACCGAGAGAGAGACCGAGAGAGAGACCGAGAGAGAGACCGAGAGAGAGACCGAGAGAGAGACCGAGAGAGAGACCGAGAGAGAGACCGAGAGAGAGACCGAGAGAGAGACCGAGAGAGAGACCGAGTTTTTGCGATTTTGAATTCGAAAAAAAAAAACAACTGTCTGCACTACACGTCCCCCCCCACCTCCCCCCAATAAAGAGAACCTGTCACAGCCCATCTGGACCTGTCACAGCCCATCTGGACCTGTCACAGCCCACCATCAGTACCATCTGGATCTGACAGCCCATCTGTCACACAGGCCACCAATGGTACCGCCATCGGTACCATCTGGATCTGAAAGCCCATCTGTCACACAGGCCACCAACGGTACCGCCATCGGTACCATCTGGATCTGAAAGCCCATCTGTCACACAGGCCACCAACGGTACCGCCATTGGTACCATCTGGATCTGACAGCCCATCTGTCACACAGGCCACCAACGGTACCGCCATCAGTACCATCTGGATCTGTCACAGCCCATCTGTCACAGCCCATCTGTCACACAGGCCACCAACGGTACCATCTGGATCTGACAGCCCATCTGTCACACAGGCCACCAACGGTACCGCCATCAGTACCGCCAGGATCTGACAGCCCATCTGTCACACAGGCCACCAACGGTACCGCCATCAGTACCGCCAGGATCTGACAGCCCATCTGTCACACAGGTAGCCATCAGTACCGCCATCGGTACCGCTATCACTACCGCCGCACAGTCCCACCAAAAGTATCATCACACAGGTCATCAGTAACCTGTCATTACCCTCACACAGGCCTGCCATCAGTGAGCTGTCAGTAGCACCACCAGTACCGCCATGTCGCAAAGAATGTACACACCTGAGGAGGCATATAACATCCTAGCCATGTCGGATGATGAGAGCAACGGGGAGCTCCCATTATCCGATTCTGGTTCGGAATACGAGCCAGTGGAGGGTAGTGGATCGGAGTCCAAGTCAGCGCAGGAAACTGCCCCTCCTAAAAGAGTAATGAGATCAGGACCTGGATTAGAAAACCTGCCCACCACCAGCAGTGCCAGACCCCAGGAAGAGGAGCCGAATACCAGTACTGGAATTACTCATCCAGCCCAAAGAATCCGGGCCCAGTCCTACCTTCCTGATGCCCTGGCAAACCCCTTATGGTTGCCTGCCAACTCAGGATCCGCTACAATCCCCCCTTTCACCGCACAGCCAGGCGTGCAGCCCAACACATCAAATTTTTCCCAATTGGACTATTTTTATTTGTTTTTCCCCGAAGATTTGTTGCAGTACATGGTGGACCAAACAAATCTTTACGCAGAGCAATTTATTGCTGCCAACCCCAATTCGTCCTACGCCCGTATGTTTAATTGGCGACGTCTCACACTAGAGGAATTCAAATTGTTTTTGGGCCTTAGTTTTAATATGGGGCTTACAAAGAAAAGCGAACTGCATGCCTACTGGTCCACCCGCCCCATCCACCACATGCCCATATTTTCTGCTGTCATGTCCAGGACACGGTACGATATGATAATGCGCTTTCTTCATTTTAATGACAATTCGCAGTGCCCTCCCAGAGATCACCCCAACCATGACAAATTATATAAGCTTCGCCTCCTAATAAATTTTTTCCCAACGGTTTTCTGAAGTGTTTATCCCCGACAAAAATATTTGTGTAGACGAATCCCTTATCCACTTTACTGGCTGGCTGCAGTTCAAGCAGTACATCCCAAGTAAAAGAGCCAGGTACGGGGTAAAATTGAACAAATTGTGCGATCGAGCCACTGGATACGTGCACAAATTTCGTATTTACGAAGGCAAAGATTCCCAGCTCCAGCCCCGTGATTGCCCCACATATATAGGAACCAGTGGTAAAATTGTCCGGGACCTTGCATACCCCTTGTTCAAAAAAGGATACCACATATATGTAGATAATTACTACAGCAGCTTGCCCCTTTTCCGTCACCTGTATCGTGAACAAACCCTGGCCTGCAGTACCTTCCGAAAAAATAGGAAGGGGTTCCCACAGAATTTGCTTTCAAAACAGCTACAAAAGGGGAAAGCCGCATTCATGAGGAATGAGGAGGTGTTGGCCATGAAGTGGCGGGACAAGAAGGATGTTCATATGTTGTCTACAATCCACGATGACAACTTGGTGGAGATTCAGAGAAGACGTGGCCCCGTAGTAAAGCCTGAATGTGTTCATGACTACAATATGTACATGGGGGGGGGGGGGTGGATTTAAACGATCAGATGCTACAACCCTATTTATCAACCCGAAAGTCAAATTATTGGTATAAAAAAGTAGCATTTCATCTCTTTCACATGGCCCTGTTCAATTCATTTGTCTGCTATCAAAAATCACCCGAAAACCAACCCACCTCCTACCTCAAATATTTTGAAGACATTGTCACTGCCCTGATTTACCAGCAAGGACCCGCCCCAGGAAGCATTCGCTCCGATAGTGTGAGTCGACTGCATGAGCCACATTTGCCCTATAGCATTCCCCCCGCAGAATCCGGAAGAAGACGCCAAAAGAGATGTCGTGTATGCTCAAGAGGAGGAGTTAGAAGAGATACAAGTTATCATTGTCCCGAATGTCCCTCCCAACCTGGCCTGTGTATCGGCGATTGCTTCAAAAATTATCACCGATCAGATACTACTTCCCCTTATTAGTAACAGACTGACATTTCCCCCTTTCTAATACCTGTGCCTACCTGCTACTGACCCTGGCCTGTTTACCGACAATGTCTTTGCCTGCCGTTTTAACACCTTTCTGACTTCCACGTGCACCAACCTCAGCCTGTTTACGGACGATGCCGCTGCCTGCCGTTTTAACCACGTTTCTGACTTCCACGTGTACCGACCTCGGCCTGTTAATCGACCATGTTTTTGCCTGCCACTTGGACTGATCTTTGCCCTTCTACTTTAGCACAGGGGTCTCATATGTGAGGGGCTCCAGAATAGCGTTCTGAGTACAGAAAAATCAGTTTTTGGTTTTCTGTGTTCCCAGAACAGGGTCTGGTTGCCCGGAGGCTTCAAAGAGATTTGGGTGGGAGAAGCCTCTACCCCTGTCCCCCTGGCTCTTAGCTTGATGGTCCTTCCTGCTGCCTGGACCAATACTTTAGCTGTGCTGACCATATCGATGCCTGTAATGACCCAGGACTTTATGGACTATGTTTCTTTCTGCTGCCTGGACCAATACTTTGGCTGTGTTGACCATTTCTCTGCCTGCTGCCTCTACTGACTATGGACAGTATTTCTGCCTGGACATCTCTGCCTGCTGCCTGGACCTGTGCTTTGGCTGTGCGGTGTCTCTGCCTGTCTATTCCTGCCTGCTGCCTGGACCGATGCTCTCCTCTGTGGACCACTGCACTACTAAAACCACAGGTAATCTTGTTATTTTGTATGTACCTGCTATGTTAGAAATATGAAGGGCCTTCAAAAATGTGATCGGTAGTCAGAAAATTATATGTGTAATTTTATGCTGCTAGAATGCCTGGAGGTGCTATTTGGATGTTGGGCCTCTGTATATGGCCAGGCTGTGTGAAAGTCTCACACATGTGGTATTGTTCTACTCAGGAGGAGTAGCAGAATGTATTTTGGGGTGTAATTTTTGCTATGTACATGCTATGTGTTGGAAATATGTTATAAATGGACAACTTTGTGTGTAAAAAAAAAAAAAATGCGTGTTCATTTTTTTCCCCACGTTTTCCGAAAACTTCTGGAAAAAAATGAACCGTCCAAAAGACTCATTATGCCTCAGATTATACGTTGGCGTGTTAGCTTTCCAAAATGGGGTCATTTTGTGGATGTTTCCATTGTCCTGGTGCTCCAGGGCCTTCAAAATTGAGATAGGTCATCATGAAATTATATATGTGTAATTTTGCTCCTAAAATGCCTGGAGGGGCTACTTGGATGTTGGGCCTCTGTATGTGGCCAGGCTGTGTAAAAGTCTCACACATGTGGTATCGCCATACTCAAGAGGAGTAGCAGAATGTATTTTTGGGTGTAGTTGCAAGTATGCATATGCTGTGTTCAAGAAATAACCTATCAATACAATAAGTTTGTGTAAAAAAAAAAAAAAAAAAAAATCCTTAATTTTCCGAAGAATTGTGGGAAAAAAATTACAACTTCAAAAAACTCACAAATGCATCTTACTAAATACCTTGAACTGTCTACTTTCCAAAAAGGGGACATTTTGGGGGTATTTGTACTTTCCTGGATTGTTATTGTATCAAGAAATGAGATAGGCCTTCAGTACATCAGGTGTGATCAGATGTGATATATTTTCAGTGATTTGCACCCTAACTTGTAGACTCTATAGCTTTCACACAGACTAAATAATATCCACTAATTTGTGTTATTTTTACCAAAGATATGTAGCAGTATAAATTTTGGCCCAAATTTATGAAGAAAAATTACTTCTTTGCAAAATTTTACAATAGAAACTTAAAAAAAAAAAAGTGTTTTTTTTTTCAAAATTTTCGCTCTTTTTTCGCTTATATCGCAAAAAATAAAAAACCCAGCAGTGATTAAACACCACCAAAAGAAAGCTCTATTTGTGAGAAAAAAAAATGATAAAAAATTTGTTTGGATACAGTGTAGCATGACTGAGTAATTGTCAAAGTGTGAGAGCACTGAAAGCTGAAAATTGGTCTGGGCGGGAAGGTGTTTAAGTGCCCTGTATGGAAGTGGTTAAACATTTTACATAGATATATCTGCAAAAGAGGGCAGCCTGGAGTCATTCAGCAGGACTTTAACTAAAGTTCCATTTTGACATTCTGTTACACTGCCTCGAGCACTGTGCAACACTGTGTAAAAGTGTTGCACGGTTATACTGATGGGAGAGGACAGCAGAAGATGAGAAGCATCTTCTGGAGGTTCCACCAGAGGTTGCTAGGAGTTGCATGAGCTGTGGCAAATGGACCTCTCAATTGATGGTGTTACATAGTTCTGGAGCCAATGCCATTTTGAAAGGGCCAGCTGCATGACACCAATGACTGTTTTAGCTGTCTTTAAAGCGAAACTCCAGTCATTATTTTCCCCCCAAAAAAACACCCATGTGATAGCGGCAGCTTATCCAATTTAATCACTTGCCGACCGCTGCACGACTGTTTACGTCGTCAGAATGGCACGGCTGCGCATATGGACGTACCTGTACGCTCCCTTTAAATCGTGTGATGGTGGGCGCGCACCGCAAGCTCCGTGAGTGTGATCGCGGGTCCCCCGGACTCGATGTACGCCTGGTGCCCGCGATCGTGTCACGGAGCTGCAGAACAGGGGGATGCCTTTCCCGCCTTGTGACAGGACAGTGATCTACTGCTCCCTGTGATAGGGAGCAGTAATCACGATCGTGTCACTGGTAGCCCAGCCCCTCCCACAGTTAGAATCACTCCCTAGTACACACTTAACCCCTTCCCTGCCAGTGTAATTTACACAGTAAAATCAGAGCATTTTTATAGCACCGATCGCTGTATAAAAAAGGACAATGGTCCCAAAATAGCGTCAAGTGTCCGGCATATTGTCGCAGTCACGATAAAAAAAAAAAAAAAAAAAACACTAATTACCAATACAAAAAAAAAAAAAAGCTATTATTCAATCTATCCCATATTTTGTAGACGCTATAACTTTTGCGCAAATCAAACGCTTATTGCAATTTTTTTACCAAAAATATGTAGAATACATATCGGCCTAAACTGTGGAAAACAAATTTTATATATTTTTGGGGGATATTTAATTTAGTAAAAAATATTGCTTTTTTTTAAAAAAAATTGTCACCCTTTTTTGTTTATAGCACAAAAAATAAAAACCGCAGAGATGATCAAATACCACCAAAAGAAAGCTCTATTTGTGGGAAAAATTGGATTTTTGTACTCACCGTAAAATCCTTTTCTCTGACGTCCATGGACTGACAGCTCTAATACTGAAACACGTGGGTATATGTCCCTGCTCGCAGGAGAAGATCTAGGCAGAATGTTAGAAACACATTCTAGAAAAAAACAGAGCTGAACAGCCCCGCCCAGGGGGGCAATCCCTTCAGACATAACCCTCCTACCTGCAGCTAGCAGCCCCAGTTCGTAACAAAGCAGTACAAACCTTAAAGGGTGGGTGCTGCGTCAGTCCATGGACGTCAGAGTAAAGGATTTTACGGTGAGTACAAAAATCATATTCTCTTATCGTCCATGGACTGACACAGCTCTAATACTGAAACACGTGGGACGTCCCAAAGCAGTATCAGAAAGAGGGTGGGAGCAGTAGTAAAGGAAAAACCAAACTCCACTCCAAACAAGCAGAACTCCTCAACGGAGGAGTTGCAACTTTAAACAGCGGCCTGTAACCCTTGCGGCCGAAGGAAGCATCCAAAGATGCAGCCACATCAACCTTATAGAACTTAGAAAAGGTATGAACGGACGACCAGGTCGCCGCCGTGCACACAAGTGCAACCGACGCTTGATGTCGGAAAACCCAGGAAGCACCAATTGCCCTGGTGGAATGCGCCGTAACCGGAAAGGGAGGCGCTCGCCCCTTAAAGGGCATAGGCCTGTATAACGGTCTGTCTGATCCACCTAGAAAAGGTGGCAGACGACACCGCTTGGCCCTGTTTTGGACCAGAGACAGACACAAACAGTGAGTCAGACTTCCGAATGGAAACAGTAGCAGACAGGTATATCCGTAAGGCTCGTACCACATCCAATGTATGAAGCGCAAACTCTCAGGGATGCGATGGGTGAGGACACAAGGACGGAAGAACAATGTCCTCATTAAGGTGAAAGGCCGAGACCACCTTTGAAAGGAAAGATGGTCGTGGGTGCAACACCGCCTTATCCTTATGAAGGACCAAGTAAGGCGACTTGCGGGACAAGGCCGCCAACTCAGACACTCGAACAGAAGTAATGGCCACTAAAAAAAGCCACCTTCTGGGACAAGGTCAAGAGAGGAATCTCCCTGATATTTTCAAAGGGATGTTCTTGGAGAACCGAGAGCACCAAATTCAGATCCCAAGGAGGGGGAGGAGGGAGGGGGGGAGAAATCACATGGCGAACCCCCTGCACAAGGTGCTAATCAAGGAATGGCCCGCTAGCGGTCGTTGAAAAAAGACAGCCCGGGCCGAAATCCGACCCTCGATGGTACGCAAGGCCAGCTTTTGGGTCACACCACGCTGTAAGAACAGCAAAATCTTGGGAATGGAATACATCCGTGGACGCCATCAAGCTCCTCGCACATGTCCCTCAGCACCTGGCTTTAACAGACGTGCCAAAGCCAAAGGACTGTAAGACAGGATGAGGTATGGGACCATGAGACAGAAGGTCCACCCAAATAGGCAGTCACCAAGGAATGTCTGCGACTAGCCAAAATAGATCGGCGTACCACTGTCGCCGTCCCGGAGCAATGAGGATCACCGGAATGGCCCCAACCACTACTCTGCGAAGCAGGCGAGGCAACAGTAGCAGAGGATAAGCATAAATCAGGCGATACTGCCCCCACAGGCCACCAAACGCATCTGACGTGTCTGCCCAGGGATCCCTGGACCTGGCCACAAATCTCTACATCTTGCGAGTGAGTCGAGAGGCCAAAAAGGTCCACATCCGGTGCCCCACCTCCGGATGAAAGGACCCTTCCCCTGGAATGCACACGGCCGACAGGACCGTCCTGCAGCGGGATGGGTATGATAAACCCAAGGAGACCCCGCAATGCATCGGAGAAGGGAGGCCCCGGCTTACGGGGTGCCTCAATTGTTGGCCAAGAAAGGCAACCTGACAGAGCTTCCCTAGAAACTCGGTCAGAGGACCAGTAACTCAGCCTCTACAGGTGGCGCAGACTTACCCCGGACACAGAGACCATAGAGGCTAAAGCAGTTGCAGTGCACCTGCTGGTCGAATGATAGATGAAGCAGAGGCTTTAGCCCAGTCATTGAGCTTCAGGAACGCCAGAGACGCAGCCACTACCGGGCGTAACGCTAACCTCAGCATGGCGAACACAGTCCAAGCCAGCGCTTCTGCTCCATTGATAAGTGCTGATTGTACAAACACATAGTTTATACTGTGTATTGCGTCAAAACGCGCAATTGGAGCGAGGGACGAAACCCCCTCAGCCCCAAAGAGCATAGTACAACAACATACGGCGTGTGTAGTTTAGTATGTGTGGATAAACATATTAAAAACATTTATACTGTGTCAACGACGAAGGTGCGCACATCATTGGGGTGTAGGCGGAAACCAGCCGCGCAGACTGCCTACACAACCATGTAGGCATGCGAATACACAAATTGCACATGTTTATGCATAGCGCTGAAAATGCGCACACCATTGGAGCGCAGGGGAAAAACCGGAGCACCCCGATGAAACCCATGCAGACCGCATACACATACCGTGTAGGTACTATAGTATGTGTGATAAACATTTTGAACATGTCTATATGTGCATAGCGCCGAAGACGCGCATACTATTGGCGCGTGGGCGGAAAACGGAGTACCCGGAGGAACCCCACGCAGACCCAGAGAATACAATACATACATCTACTGTGAATGTATTTAGTGTTGTGTATAAACATAATGTGTATGTTTATACTGTGTATGGCCCCGAAGGCGCGCATGTCATGTAGCGTGGGCGGAGACCGGAGGACCCGGAGGAAACCCACGCAGACTGCACACACATACCGTGTAGGTATGTTAGCATGTGGATAAACAAATCGCAAAAGTTTCAGACTGCATACCCATACCACGTAGGTATTATAGTATGCGTGATAAACATATGGAACATGTTTAAACTGCTCAGAGAGCCAAAAGGCACCCATACCGTCAGAGCGAGGGAGGCGACCGGAACACCGGGAAGAAACCCACGCAGACAGCACACAGATACTGTGTAGGAATGATAGCATGTGAATAAACATATTGCACATGGTTATGCTGTGCATTACCCTTGGAGCGTCGGAGGAAACCGTAAGTATTTATAGCAGGAGCAATAAACATATTAAACATGTTCATACTGTGCAGAGAGCCGAAGCGCACATACCGTGAAGGGACACCGGAGCACCCGGAGGACACCCACGCCGACCCAGAGAGTATAATACATACATATACTGTGAATGTATTTAGAGTCGTGTATAAACATATTGTGCATGTTTATATTGTGTATGGCACTGAAGACACAGCAATGGAACGTGGGAGGAAACCCACGCAGACACAGATCAATAACACAGACACTGTGAATGTATCCAGTGTAGAGTTACAAGATAAGTTTTAATTATGGCGCCGAGGCGCATAATCTTCTCTGTTATCATTCCAACCTGCTTAAATGTGCTGCCGAGGCAGCATGCAGGTAAAAGGTAACCTCTGACACCACAGACCGTGGTCCTGTCAGAGCTCGGAGCGTTCCCCAGGAAATGGCGGGAAAACACAGGTGCAGAGACCCTGTTGCGTCAGAGACATCACACAGAAGGCTCACAGGGAGTATAGAAATAAATTAACAAAGTGCCCGCCCACCATGCTGCACTGACCAGGGGGGGGGGGGTTGGGGGAGGCACTGTGTACCACTGTATCATCCATGCTGCTCTCGACACAGCGTGTGAAGAAACAGTGAGGAAGCTGTGTAATAGAAAAGCTTGAAAAGAACCAAAAAAGGAGAAAGTGTCCGCCTGAGGTACCACAGCCACAGCATCCAGCTTGAGAGTGTCCCTCACAGCATCAATGAGTTCACTTACAAGCGCCCTGTCATTTACGGACTCAAAACTGGAGTCTTCCTCACAAGGAATGTCCTGTTCAAAAACATTAAAATATTCAGAGCTAGGGTCCTGAGCAGCAGCAGCTAGGCCCATATCCAAATCAGAGCACTCCCCATGTGCGAGATTGTGTGGGGAGAGGGCGCTTTATAGCTCTCTTGCTCGCACACCGCTTCCATCCTGACAAGAAACTTTTTCCCAGGACTGCAGACAACTGGTCCATAGGGACCGCAGGTGCTGGATCACTGCCAGTTGCCTCTGGCAGAAGTGGGGAAGCAGGTGAACCAGACTCCATATTTGTCTGCCCTCTGAGACCTTATACACTATAAAGTGAATAATACAGTCCACCCACTGGCTGTGCTGAGGCTGAGGAGGGGATACCCAGAGGACCCACCAACCCTTGTAAGAACCGCTCAGCTCTGCTGCATGATACCGCGCTGTCAGTGTGAGTGAAGTCTGGGGAGAGTGTGAAGAGAGTGTGAGGAGATTCGCGCTGCAGCAGCGGCGAAAGAGGCCAAAACCGAAAGTGAAAGTGCCGCGGCTTCAAGAAAATGGCCGCCGGCGTGTAAGTAACGCTATTGATCCGGGGCAAGATGGCCGCCGAGAGCAGCTTAAAACAGTAAAAGCCATGCCAGCTAGTGGCTTCTCCAAACACTCACACCTCAAAGCCCCAGCACACAGACATGAGCGCCCCCGCCAGGCCAGAGTGACCCCCAAACACCACAGTGCCAGTACAGGGTGCAGCATAACCAGAGGGAGACAGGGAGAAACCCCCCAGACAGAGAAACACAGCCAGCATGTACTCACCTGAAGCAGGAGAGACTACTTACCCGTCCTATAGGGACCCACTGGCCTGTTTCAGACAGACCTATCACACAGCAGTACTGAGTAGCTGTCGGTCTGGTCCATCGTGAAAGATACAGCAGGTACTGTTCAATCTTGTGAGGACCGCGGGAGCATAAAAGCCACCCGGCCACCCCTGGAGTCATGGGGCATGTCGTGAACTGAGTCTCACGCACACAAGGCGAGGATCAGCACGCTCGATGGTCGGACGGGGAAGACTACGAGGATACCAGTGTACCCAACCTGTTGCCCAGCCGACAGTTGATTGGGAATTGTATTTTATTTTTGAGACCTTCAAAAGGAACAAATAAAATCTTCCAGGAGACTGGCTCCTGAGAGAGCCACATCTTCTGCTAGGCAGAAAGAAAACTGAGGCTGCAGAGGTAGGAGGGTTATGTCTGGGGGGACCGCCCCCCTGGGCGGGGCTGTTCAGCTCTGTTTTTTTCTAGAATGTTAGTTTCTAACATCTAACATTCTGCCTAGATCTTATCCTGCGAGCAGGGACATATACCCACGTGTTTCAGTATTAGAGCTGTGTCAGTCCATGGACGATAAGAGAAAAAAAAGGACGTCAATTTGGTTTGGGTACGTCGCATGACTGCGCAATTGTCAGTTAAAGCGACGCAGTGCCGAATAGCAAAAAATGGCCTGGTCATTGGGCAGCCAAATCCTCCGGGGCTGAAGTGGTTAATCTGGCATATGCTTTATATGTAATTTTTTGTTATTTAATTCACTCACTGTAGTCTGACGTGCAAACTCCCATCTTCATTGTGGGCATCTGAAGCCTGCTCACCGTTTCTTCCAGGATACAGTGCTGCTGGCTAGCCAGCATGTACCTCCCGATCTCGTGCCTGCGCAGTGTGTACAAAACTTGGCACACTTGTCGTATTGCAGGTTGCCATAGCAATGGCATCAGAGAAAGTTCTGGTTTGGAAATACAGCAATGCTAGAAGTGGAGGAATGCTCACGGACTCCTGGGATTGATGGCACTTATATCCCAGGAGCCTACGGGCGACAGAATATGACGTACCTCGCCACAGAAAAGTACAATGGAAATTGAGTTATATTTAGCCCACAGGTAATATGCTTTGAAAAAAAAAAAAAAAAAACACATTCATTGTATTGCAATCAGCAATGCCGGAAGCGGAAGATTAAAAATAGGCTGGAACTTGGCTTTAAGGAAGATATTCACATCAATGTATTCATTTTTACTTCCCACCCGCCACTTTTTTTTTTACGTTATAAATTGGAAAGAGGATTAGTACACCTGACGGGTTTTTCACTGATCAAGCGGAGGAAAAAACCAACAGGCTGGTTTACAGAAGTCAATCTAGGATTTCCTCTCAATTTCTGCCAAAGTTTTCGGATAGGAAGTAAACGCAAATCTCCCCAATGGGACACAGATGGCGAATTAAAATATGACCGGGTTTAGCTTGCCTTTAGTTTTACTGCCATATAGTTATTTGCCTTGGATCTTGCTTTGTATGTCCCTTAAAATCAGTCATTACAGGTGCTAGGCCAGAGTGAACACTGCCACTGTACAGTAAACACCATTTAAACACAACTGGCAGTTGGAGCTGGAATTACATGGGATAGAAACTACAACCCTCTTACAGCAAAAACACAGATATTGGCTGATGTGTTATGTGCAACAGGGATAATGTTTTGCCAGATTTTTGAAAAACCCAGGTTGCCTTACTCCCTGCAGTACTTTCCTGAGCTGCTGTCTGTTTTACAAGTCAAGGTCACAACAGCCAGCTAGTCTAAGCTGTATGGCACCAGCTGCTAAATGCAAGTCAATGGTCATCACAGCATCTGTAAAATAATGGTTTATGAAACTAGAAATTTTACCTTTTCCAGTATCTTAACGGTAAGACCCCGTTCACACAGGGGCGACTCGTCAGGCGTCTCAGCTGCCTGACGAGTCGCGTCCCATTCTGTACAATGGAACCGTTCCAAGCGGAGCGACTAAAGTCGCTCCGACTTAGAAAAAGGTTCCTGAACGACTTCAAGACGACTTCCATACAGAAGTCATTTTGGAAGTCTCCTTTGAAGTCGTCTGCAGATCGCGTAGCACAGTCGCGGCACAAGTCATGCCGCCCCTGTGTGAATGGGCTCTTAGGTCCTGTGTTTTTCAAACACACAAAAATAAAAGCTGAACAATTTGCAGCCTTCATATATACCCCACCTAAGAACAGAATGAGGACAGATTTACTTCTATGTGTTGCCATTCACCAACGCATTAAAAAGGTAAGGCACATGCAGTGCAATAGGCAGTGCAATGCAGTGCAAAAGGGGCACTGGGGCAAAGGTTTTAAGACATGTGCAAATTGTGGAACATTTTGATGCGTCAGAAGCCCATTTTTTTTTTTTTTTTATTGCATCGGCTGGCACCTACATTAACACATGACATAGTGAACATTAACAATCCACATGCAAAAGGGCCCAGAATGTACCCATTAAGTGTTGGATGTAAAAGGATACTCAGACATGAAATAATTTGACAAATCTGGCCAGTCTCAGGTAGATATCCGGTCAACTGTCATGTCTATGGATAGCTGCAGCTCCTTATTTCACAGAAATAAGGATGAAAGTTTAAAAGTGAAATTTATGGAATACCCACAGGTCACTACGTTGGACACAAGCACATGGGTAGTCTTTTTTTTTTTTTTTTTTTTTTATCTATGAAACTATATCTACATTTTTCAGTTAAAATAAAAATAAAACCTGGAAGCTAGAAGTGGCAGATATGAGTTTGCTGATTACACGCACTCAGTCCATTGGTGCTTCTTTCAGCTTCACAAGAAAGTAGTTGCCTTTTTATTACACTGACCCACTGGCTTAAATGTTTTCTGAGTCAATGACCTGGACCAACTATGCAGATCTGAAAAGCTCAAGTTAAAAGCAAACCTTTGCACTCCTAATCTGCTATAGAAAAAAGCCTCCTCGGATTGCCATTCTTGTCTGGGAACTGGGGGATTTTGGAGGGTATAGGTGTGTGTCGTTCCCCGTTAAAGCCAAGTACACACAGGTCACATATCGGTCGGTATCCACCAGTTCAACAGGAACTGGCCGACATTCGGTCAGTGTGTACAGCTGTCCTTCCAACAGAAGTCCAACGACCAGCTTTTGTTAAAGGGACATGCTGGCAAACCAGCATCCTGCCATGTTGTCAGCCAGTGGCCGAAGAGTGTGTTCTGGCAGGGAGGGGCAGCCCCCCGCGTCAGAACACAAAGGCACAGCAGGGGAGATCGCCGTACTTACATCGCTAAATTAGTGCGGTGACCTCTCAGTTTAAAAATTCAGCCTGCTGGGTTGAAGCTTTTTTCGATTGCCTATATACAGAGTTACTAAATACAAAGCTGATATCTAGAACCTGTTTTTTATGGTGTTTAGTAAAAGTACTAATGTTTTAACAAAAGCAGGTCTGTTAATAAGGGCCATGTCAGATGGGCGAATTTGCAGTAATACTCAGAATTCTCGCCATAGGAAATCAAAGTAATTTTCTATGATTGCGTTTCTTGATCATTCATCATCGATGACAAGGTTGCGAGCACCATGGCTCTGCATTCTCCTCCATGGCTCAACTACAAACTGCTAAAGGAATTTAACGTAGCACAAGTATGACCCGTAGCTACCAAAAATAACTTACAATAAACTACCAGTGACTATTGCAATCGCTATTGCAATGTACACTATAAAAATTGGTGGCATTTGCAATTTGTAGCGACAAGGAATCACTGCTCCAAAAAAAAAATAATATTTGGACTTGGTCTTTTTTCAACCTCACCTATGCAACACATACATATTTTTTTTTATTAATTATTCAAAACGATTCATGCAGAAATGATTTAATTTAAGGTTATTATAGGATTTGTTTAAATATGCACACGGCTGCAATTTTCTAGACCCCACTAAAATCTAATTGCCATTTTCTTGCAGCCATGGAAACAGTAGTCTGCTTTGCTGCTTTTCTCAACTCCTGAAAATGACAGCTGAAGAATGAACTTTTGAATCTGATTCTTTGCTATAGGGCAGGAGAGAGAGAGATGCTTTCTCTAACAGACAGACACTTTTATAAATAAAGTAGCAAACTGACTACTGGTTACCATAAATTACGCTTTAATAAAAATGGATGCAGCAGCCCTGAACTTCTTCACCAAGGGCTAATCCATTACATAATGCCCAAAATGCGAGCAGCTATAAAAATTCAGTTACGGTACATTTTGAAAACATTTAAATAAATGTAGTCTTTGTACTGCATATCAGCATTCAGACTGAAAGAAGGAGCAGCAATTGCAAGCCAGAGGCTTTAGCGCATTGCACAGTGCCAGGAATCCAAATAGGACATATTGCCTAGAAGACTGACCTCAGTGAGCTGCTGTTCCTTCACTATCCAATCACAGCTTTGACTAAACTGAAATGTTTTGATTTCAGGAAGAAAAAGTAAAATACTTTGTATTGTGCCTGGCATGGGTGTCTGGATTAGGCCTCATGCACACAGGACGTTTAACTCTCCTAGAAGCCAGCAGTGTTTTTGCAGACAAAATACCTAAGAGCCGGTTCACACAGGGGCAACACGACTTTGTGAGGCAACTTGGATACGACTTGAGCGTGAACCACAGCGCGACTTGGAGTCGCAGCCAGGACAGGCTTCTTTGCCAGTACCTGCCCACGAGAATGTGTTTCCAGCGCGATCCCATCGTACTGGTTCCCGGCGACAGGGTACTATACACCTCGTGCTCGCTGTCCCGTGTTTGGTGTGAATCATGAGGGGGAACTCCACGCCAAATTTTAAATAAAAAACCGGCATAGGTTCCCCTCCAAGAGCATACCAGGCCCTTAGGTCTGGTATGGATTTCAAGGGAAACCCCCAAAATCCATACCAGACCCTTATCCGAGCACGCAGCCCGACCGGTCAGGAAGGTGGGTGGGGACGAGCGAGCGCCCCCCTCCTGAACCGTACCAGGCCGCATGCCCTCAACATGGGGGGGTGCTTTGGGGAAGGGGGGCGCCCTGCGGCCCCCCACCCCAAAGCACCTTGTCCCCATGTTGATGAGGACAAGGGCCTCCCCCCCCCCGACAACCCTGTTGTCGGGGTCTGCGGGCTTATCGGAATCTGCAAGCCGTTTTAATAAGGGGGGCCTCCAGATCCCGGCCCCCTCCCCACCCTATGTGAATGAGTATGGGGTACTCGATGTTGACTCAACGCTCTCTGCCGCTATAATGCCGTGTGCACAACAATTTATATAGGCATGGGGCGTGACCCCACCTCTTATGACGTTACAGTCCCATCATGCTCCGGGTGGTGACATAAGGGGCGGAGTCACATGTTGACATCACCTGGTGACCACGCCCATACAAGTCGTTGCGCTCCGCGCACACGGCATTATAGCGGCAGAGAGCGTCGAGTCAACATCGAGGGGAGAAAAGAGGGAAGAAGACGATGATGAAGACCGGGCCACCGCTAGCAGAAGAGCTGGCAGAAGATAGTGGAGGAGCCCGGGAGAAGAGACCGGAGAAGTTGGAAGAGACCCCCGAAGTCAGAAGACCACCAAAGTGGGAAGAAGACCCCGGAGCTGCCTAATAAATTACTTTAAAAAGCTGTCGTGTGTTTTTTTGTTTTTTTTTATTGACACTTTTTTCCCCCCCGGTGAATGGGTAGGGGTACGACCCCATACTCATTCACATAGGGTGGGGGGCCAGGATCTGGGGGCCCCCTTATTAAAAGGGGCTCCCAGATTCCAATAAGCCCCCCGCCCGCAGACCTCGACAACCAACGGCCAGGGTTGTCGGGAAGAGGCCCTTGTCCTCATCAACATGGGGACAAGGTGCTTTGGGGAGGGGGGCCGCAGGGCGCCCCCCTGCCCCAAAGCACCCACCCCCCATGTTGAGGGCACGCGGCCTGGCAGGTTCAGGAGGGTGGGGGGGGCACTCGCTCGTCCCCACCCCTCTTCCTGGCCGGCCGGGTTGCCTGCTCGGATAAGGGTCTGGTATGGATTTTGTGAGGACCTCCATGCTGTTTTTTTGGTGTAGGGGGTTCCCCTTGAAATCCATACCAGACCTAAGGGCCTGGTATGCTCCTGGAGGGGAACCCATGCCGTTTTTTTATTTAAAATTTGTCGTGAAGTTCACCCTCATGATTCATACCAAATACCAGCTCTGTGGGAGGGAGGGGTTTGCCTTAGAGCCAGTTCACACAGGGGCGACTTCCTGTAAAGTTGCCTCACTATGAACGGGGATCCGACTTGGAGGCGACTTCAATTGAAATCAATGGGTACAAGTCGCCTAGAAGTCGGATTGAAGTAGTACAGGAACCTTTTCTGAAGTCGGAGAGACTTCAGTTGTGTGCATTAAGACGGCTCTCATTCACTTACATTGATTTTATCATGTCGGGCGACTTCAAGTCAGATCCAAAGTCGCCCCTGTGTGAATGGGCTCTTACGCTTGTAAAAGTGTGCATGGACACTTCATGGGAGGTTAACATGCAGGGAAGCTTAGGGGCAGGGAAAAAATAAATAAAAACAGACGCCCCTAGGAACAGCTGTAGAAATGTCCAGTGTGCATGAGGCATTAATATCCAGCTCTAATAAAAGTAGGATTTTTGTACTTACCGTAAAATCCGTTTCTCTGACATCCATGGACTGAGACAGCGTGTCTTTACACTTTACACGTGGGTTATGTCCCTGCTTGCAGGAGAAGACCTAGGCAGAATGTGAGATGTTATACATACATTCTAAAAAGCCAGAGCTGAACAACCCCGCCCAGGGGGGCGGTCCCTCCGGACATAACCCTCCCACTGCAGTCAGCAGACCTCAGTTCGTAACAAGCAGTACAAACTTAAAAAGAAGGGTGGGTGCTGTGTCAGTCCATGGATGTCAGAGAAACGGATTTTACGGTAAGTACAAAAATCCTATTTTCTCTTATCATTCATGGGCTGACACAGCGTGACTTTACACGTGGGATGTCCCAAAGCAGTGTGAAGAGGGATGGGAGCAGTATAAATGGAAAAACCAAAAAAAACTTCACTCCAAACAAGGCAGAGCTCCTCAACAGAGGAGTTGCAACTTTAAACAGTGGCCTGCAACACCTTGCGGCCGAAAGAAGGATCGGAAGATGCAGCCACATCAACCTTATAAAACTTAAAAGGCATGAACAGACGACCAGGTCGCCGCCTTGCACACTTGTGCAACCGACGCTTGATGTCGGAAAACCCAGGAAGCACCAATTGCCCTGGTGGAATGCGCCGTAACGGGAAAGGGAGGCGCCCGCCCTTTGAGAGCATAGGCTTGAATGACGGTTTGTCTGATTCCCCTAGAAATGATGGCAGACGAAACCGCTTGGCCCTGTTTTGGACCAGAGACACAGTCACAAACAGCGAGTCAGACGTCCGAATAGAAGCAGTAGCAGACAGGTACCCCCGTAAGGCTCGTACCACATCCAATATGTGCAGCGCAAACTCTCTGGGATGCGATGGGTGAGGACACAAGGACAGGAGGACAATGTCCTCATGTAGGTGAAAGGTCGACACCACCTATGGCCAAAAGGAAGGTCGCAGATGCAACACCGCCTTATCCATATGGATGACTAAATATAGCGACTTGCAGGACAAGGCCGCCAACTCAGACACTCGTCAAAACAGAAGTGATTGCCACTAAAAGGCCACCTTCTGAGACAAGACAAGAGGGGAATATCCCTGATATTCTCAAAGGGAGGTTCCTGGAGGACCGAGAGCACCAAATGCAGATCCCACGGTGGGAGGGGAGGCTTGACAGGAGGGAGCACATGGCGAACCCCCAACACAAGGTGCTAACCAAGGAATGACCCGCTAGAGGTCGCTGAAAGAAGACGGCCAAGGCCGAAATCTGATCCTTAAAAAATGGTACTCAAAGCAAGCTTTTGGGTCATCCACACTGCAGAAGACGCAGGATTCTGGGGACGGAATAGGTCCGAGGACGCCAGTCCAGCGCTTCGCACATGGCGATATAAGCTTTCCAGGCATGGTGATAGATCTGTCTGGAGCAGTGGTTCTCAACCTGGGGTCGGGACCCCCTCGGGGGTCGAATGATGATTTGCCAGGGGTCACCGAATCCCAGGCTGTTCCTGAAGGCCTATTTGCAGATGCCCAGTTCACGGCATGGATGGGGGGGTGGAGACTAGAGGTCAGCTGACTGGTGAGGAATGTGAAGTGGGAGGGGCTGGAGGAGACCCTATCTCCTGATTTCAGCATAGGGGTCACTGCTGTGAGACCCCACGAAGCTAGAGACACAGTGAGTAATACTGCCTGTGATTATATTTGCCATTAAAGACCTCACTACAGTTTTCAGATCAGCAGATGACTTTAATCATGAACACCTAAGTTGGCTGATCATAACTCCCCCCAGCACTGCTACTCTTCCCATTTCCTCTCTCTTTCTCTCCCCCTCAACAAGGAGTAAGAGAAGTAATAAAAATAAAGAATACATTGAAGGGAACGGAAAAGGGGGGGGGGGGAGTAACAAAGACAGAAATAAGAGAAAGAACAAGAAAGATGGCGAGAGAGAGAGAGAGAGATGGCGAGAGAGAGAGAGATGGCGAGAGAGAGAGAGAGAGAGATGGCGAGAGAGAGAGAGAGAGAGAGATGGCGAGAGAGAGAGAGAGAGAGAGATGGCGAGAGAGAGAGAGAGAGATGGCGAGAGAGAGAGAGAGAGATGGCGAGAGAGAGAGAGAGAGATGGCGAGAGAGAGAGAGAGATGGCGAGAGAGAGAGAGAGATGGCGAGAGAGAGAGAGAGATGGCGAGAGAGAGATGGCGAGAGAGAGAGAGAGATGGCGAGAGAGAGATGGCGAGAGAGAGAGAGAGATGGCGAGAGAGAGAGAGAGATGGCGAGAGAGAGAGAGAGATGGCGAGAGAGAGAGAGATGTCGAGAGAGAGAGAGATGTCGAGAGAGAGAGAGATGTCGAGAGAGAGAGAGAGATGTCGAGAGAGAGAGAGAGATGTCGAGAGAGAGAGAGAGATGTCGAGAGAGAGAGAGAGATGTCGAGAGAGAGAGAGAGATGTCGAGAGAGAGAGAGAGATGTCGAGAGAGAGAGAGAGATGTCGAGAGAGAGAGAGAGATGTCGAGAGAGAGAGAGAGATGGCGAGAGAGAGATGGCGAGAGAGAGAGAGAGATGGCGAGAGAGAGAGAGAGATGGCGAGAGAGAGAGAGAGATGGCGAGAGAGAGAGAGAGATGGCGAGAGAGAGAGATGGCGAGAGAGAGAGATGGCGAGAGAGAGAGATGGCGAGAGAGAGAGATGGCGAGAGAGAGAGATGGCGAGAGAGAGAGATGGCGAGAGAGAGAGATGGCGAGAGAGAGAGATGGCGAGAGAGAGAGATGGCGAGAGAGAGATGGCGAGAGAGAGATGGCGAGAGAGAGATGGCGAGAGAGAGATGGCGAGAGAGAGATGGCGAGAGAGAGATGGCGAGAGAGAGATGGCGAGAGAGAGATGGCGAGAGAGAGATGGCGAGAGAGAGATGGCGAGAGAGAGATGGCGAGAGAGAGATGGCGAGAGAGAGATGGCGAGAGAGAGATGGCGAGAGAGAGATGGCGAGAGAGAGATGGCGAGAGAGAGATGGCGAGAGAGAGAGAGATGGCGAGAGAGAGAGAGATGGCGAGAGAGAGAGAGATGGCGAGAGAGAGATGGCGAGAGAGAGAGAGAGAGAGAGAGAGCGAGAGAGCGAGAGAGAGCGAGAGAGCGAGAGAGAGAGCGAAAAAAAAAAAATTAGGATAGAGAGATAAAAGGGAAAGAAAGAAGAACAAAGAGAAAGAGTGGTACATCCTAAATGTGGAGTGGAAGGGACTCAGGGAGCGCTAAATGTCCATGGGTTAAAAGCTCAAATTACTTGCCTTGGGTGCTGACAACCCACGCTACAAAAATATTTTTACTGTCAGGGGTCCCCACAACTTGGGAAATTTTATCAAGGGGTCACGGCACTAGAAAGGTTGAGAACCACTGGTCTGGAGGAAGACTTCCGTGCCCTTAACATGGTCAAAATGACCGAGTCCGAGAGACCTCGGTCCCTCAACACCTGGCTTTCAACAATCATGCCGTTAAAGTCAGAGACTGTAAAGCTGGATGAAACATAGGACCTTGAGACTGAAGGTCCACCCTCATCGGCAACCGCTAGGGAACGTCCGCGACGAGGCGTACCAGTGACGCGGAGGTCAATCCGGAGCTATTAGAATCACCGGAGTGTATATCAGGTGATAAGGACCCTATGGGGCCACCAACGCATCCGAGGCATCGCCCAAGGATCCCTGGATCTGGCCACAACCTCGACACCTTGCGATTGAGTCGAGAGGCCATCAGGTCCACATCTGGCGTGCCCCACCGTCGGCAAAGGAGTTGAAATATGCAAGGACCACTCTCCTTGGTCCAGCGTCTGGCGACTCAGATAGTCCGCCTGCCCATTGTCTATGCCCGGAATGTAAACGGCCTACAGAGACGGCACGTTTCTTTCGGCCCACTTCAGGATACGGGCTACCTTGGAAGCCGCAGCTGAGCTCCGAGTCCCCCCTTGATCGTTTACATACGCCACCGCCATGGCGTTGTGTGACTGGATCGTGATGGAGCGACCCTGTAATCTCTCCGACCCGAGGAGAGGCACAGCCTGATTACCAATCACTGTTCTGGAATTTACGGGCAAACGGGCTTCGTCCGGAGTCCAAAGCCCTTGGGCCGACAGGACTCCCCAGACTCCACCCCAGCCCGTCAGACTGGCGTCTGTCGTGAGTATCGTCCATTGGATGGGGAGGAACGACTTTCCGGACCGAAGAGCCGGAGGATCTCAACCACCACGTCAGGGACGCCCTGACCAGGTGACTCACCTGGATCTGAAGATCCAAGGACAATGGGGATTGGTACCAGGTGGACAAGATCCCCTTCTGCAATGCCCTGGTGTGTGATTGGGCATACGGAACGGCCGCGAAGGAGGCCACCACGAGTCTCGGGACTCGCATGCAAAAACGGATTGACGACCATTTTCGGGACGTCAGCACCCGCACCGCAGACTGAAGTGCCAGCAAATTCTCCAGAGGTAGGATACCTTTGCCTCCAAGGAGTCCAGAATCAAACCTAGATACTCCAGACGCTGAGTCAGGACCAGGACTGACTCCAGAATGTTCAGGAACCACCCAAAGTCCCTGAGGGTCTGATTGACGATAGTCACGCTTTAAGTCTGAGCCACTTTCTGCTCTTAGCAGAAGATCGTCCAGATAGCCCACGACAGCAATGCCTCGCTGTATCAGAAAGGCTAGAACCGGAGCAAGCACCTTGGTGAACACCCTTGGTGCCGAGGCTAGGCCGAAAGGAAGAGCCACAATCGATAGTGGACTTCGCTGATCGCAAAGAGCAGAAACTTCTGGTGACTTGCGCAGATGGGAACATGCAGGTAGGCGTCCTTGAAGTCCAAGGACGCCAGAAGAAAATCCCCTTGGTGGAGTGTAGGGATCACCGTGCGAATGGATTTAATGCGGAATTTCTGCACCTTCTCGAAGGCATTCAGGGCCTTGTGGTCCAGGATAGGCTGAACCACGTCCTATTTTGGGACGACAAACAGATTCGAGTAGAATCCCTGAAAACTCTCCTGTGACGGAACCGGCACAATCACTCCGGACCTGATCAAATCCTGTACAGCCCCCAAGAGTGCTGCCCGACGGGTAGGAAGGAGAGGAAGATTCGAGGGAAAGAATCTGTCTGGGGGCCAGGATCGGAATACTATCCTGTATCCTGAGGTGACCACCTCGCACACTCACCAGTCGGAGATTCGGGAGGTCCACCGATTCGTGACCTGTGAAGTCGTCCCCCCCACCCCAGAGTCGGGCGGGGCAAGACTTCACGCGGAGGCTGGCTTGAGAGCCGCCTGTTTGGCTTACGCACCCAGGGGCGCTTGTGCCCACCAGCTGCACTGCCGTCATTCTGGGAGGGCCTACCCGTGGACTCGACTGACGAAAAAAAACTTTTTTGCTGGAAAGGAAGGACCCTGTTTGCGGCGGGCCCCCTTACCCTTTCTAGTCTAAGGAAGAAGAGTGCTTTTACCTCCCATGACATCCTTGACGATGTCATCCAGAGCAGCACCGAAAGGTCTACCACCTTTAAATGGTAGATCCGTCAGGAGCTTCTTAGAGGCTGGGTCAGTAGACCAGCATTTCAACCAGATAAGACGCCGCAATACCACCCTTGAGACAGAGGCCCTGGATATTAAAGGGGCCGCGTCCAACGTGGCATCGCACACATAAGAATAAAAAAAGAACAAGTGCGCTAAAGTGAATTGACTAATAATCAAAAATTATGAATCCACACATATATTGAATAAATAAAGTCCAACAGTGATAACAATGAATGTGTCCTGTAAAAATGAACAAATCCTAAATAAGTCCCATCAAAAATCAGCAATGAAGGGAAGCCGTGAAGAGGTGAACCGCAAAAAGTTTGAAATTCGGTGCATGCACACCCGTGTCCACCACCATCAATCAAGCTGCTTACCAGAGGTAAGAAACAAATAAGCCCATCAGCAATCCCAGGGGGAGATCCAGAGAAATCCAGATAAACTTCGCAGAGTTCCAACGTCACTTGATAGGCAGTGGATACAGCAAAGATTTCCCGAGGAGAGAGAGGAGGCTCAATAGTGCATTACCCAATGTAAAATTTATTTTTAAAACGGGTTTAAAAACACTTACACAATTTAAAGAACATAACAACCGGCCGGTCTGCCGTACCTGTCCCGTAGTGATGACGTCAGCACGCACACCTCCCGACGTACGTTTCGTGTTCCTACACGTCGTCTTGGGGATCAGGTGACGTGCTGACGCATCACAAGATATAGGAAGAAGGAAGCCAGGCCTCGCTCTGAGCGGCCAATGGAGCTGCGGCAATTACACCGAACCTCCACACCGCCTACAGGGCCCGGCCCAGAACCAAGCCTCGCTCTAAGCGGCCAATGGAGTCATGGCAGTTATACCAAGCCTCCACGCCGCCCACAAGGCTCGGCCCAGAACCAAAATAAGACCAAGCCTCACTTTGAAGTACAGGCAGCGGTATATAAATGGGCAAATGTAGCCCCAAATATATTCTAAATAAGAGGGTACCACATAAAATGACATCTAGGTGATAAAACCCAATGAAAATTAACCATGTCGTGTAAGTGGACAGGTTTAATGCCTAATATGAAAGAACATCCACATGTCCACCACAGCACGGTATACCATTTGAACCTAAAAATAAAAAAAGGTATATTATGAAAAATATATACATATGTGTGTGTCATATGAAAACACACGTATGTATAAATGATATTGACATTTTTTTTAAAAAGGATTTATATCTTTTCTTCTCATATGAGGAAAGAAACCTTTGTAAAATATCATGTATGATGGAGGTCAAAAAAAAAGGCAAAAAAATACCTCCACCAAACCTGATAATAAAGGAGAAGAGGGGGGGGGGTGTTATTCTGGCACGTAAGGGCCCAATAGGGGTCCATATTATGACAAAATTACACACATAAATGTATATTGGTAGACAGTTCAAATCAACAAAATGCCAGACCTCACATAGCTCTCAGATATATGGACATAGCCCCCACTCGCACCAAACTAAGAGTTATCGATGAAAGCGTTGAGGTCTACCTCAACGTTCATCCCAAACGGTACATAACTCTTCAGTTTGTGGATCCAGGACATCTCTAGTCTAGAAATACTTCTAATCATAGAGTCTCCTCTCCATCTGGTAGAATATTTATCAATCCTCTAAATAGTGCCGGGATACTGGGTGTTTTGGGAAACCTGTGGAGGATATTTGTGATATGTTCATTCAATCTAACACGGAGAGGTCGCTTGGTCCTGCCCACATATTGAAGCCCACATGGGCATTGCAGGAGATATACGACCCTCTCCGTGGAGCAAGTAATGAAAGGCAATATTTTATGCTCAACATTAGTTACGGTAGATTTAAACGTATTGGTACGCCTATGGGTACATCCGCTCAACGAACATACTCTGCACCTCCTACACTGATAGAAGCCTACCAACTGATCAAGAAAGGTCTTATGCACAGACGGAGGATCTAGTATATTAGGTGCCACTCTCCCACGTATGGAGGGTGCACCTTTGTATACGACCTGAGGATGAACAGGTAATACTTCATGTAAAACAGGATCATTGGTAAGTATATGCCAATGTTTTTTAATCAACTGTTTAATGCCCCTATATTGGGCTGAATAGGTGGTAACAAATGGGATGGATGGTACTCTTGATTGAGACCTAGGCTTCTCAGCCAATAGGTCTTTCCTATCCAACAATGCCACTTCGTTTAAGGTATGAGTAAGTGAGTCATTGGAATACCCTTTTTCCACAAATCGACCAATCAAAATCTGAGCCTGTGTTAGGAATTCCTTATGGTCTGTACAGTTCCGTTTCAGCCTAATGAATTGGCTCTTCGGTACGGATTTAAGCCATGATGGATGATGGCAGCTATTGATAGGTATATATGAATTTCTATCAGTATTTTTAAAGAAGGTGGAGGTAGTGAAGGAGCCATCCTTAATACATATCTTTAAATCCAAAAAATGAATCTCCTCCTGACTTGCCTCAAAATTCAAAACAATACCCCTAGTGTTATTGTTGAGGTGCTCCATATAGACATCCAAATCTTGGCGCTCTCCATCCCACAGGAGGAGGACGTCATCAATGTACCTTGCCCACAACATAAGTTGGGGCGGGCGTTGGACATAGACGACGTCCTCCTCCCATAGGGCCATGAAGAGGCATACTTTGCCCCCATAGCCACACCTCTATCCTGCCTGTAGAATTGGTTGTTGAACCAGAAATAACTCCTAGAAGCAGCAAATGTTAATAATTCAAGAATATATGAAATCTGTTCATCAAACAATCCAGAGTCACGCCTCAAGTAGTATTCTACTGCAAATATATACCATTATTCCCCACAATTTGGGTTTAAGGACGTGACGTCCGCCGTTACCAACCACATATTGTTTATGGGGGTAATTCCAGTCATGATATTAATAACCTGGCGTGAGTCCTTAAGATGCGAGGGCATCATCGAAACTAACGGTTGTAAAAAGCCATCAATGTAACGTCCTACCCGGGACGTGATGGAATCGATGCCACTAATAGGCCGTCCCGGGGGGTGGATGGCATCTTTGTGTATCTTGGGAAGATAATAGAGAACAGGTGTACGTGGCGCCCTAGGCACCAAATACTCACTCTCCTTTCTATTCAATATCCCAAGATCAAGACCTCTTTGGACCAATACTGATAGCTCTCTGGTGTAAAGGGCCTTTGGGTCAGAGGGTAAGGGAGTGTATGTGTCCCGATCATTGACAATCCGGAACATCTCAGAGAGGTAATCAGCCTTGTCTAAGATGATGATACCCCCCCCCCTTTGTCCGCAGGCCTAATGACAAGATCTCTATTTTTGCAAAGAGAATCAAGGCCTTCAGTGAGAGTCCTATCGGAGTGTACTTTTTTTAAGTGGCAACTGGTCCAAATCCCTAAGAACCACATCCCTGAATACTTTAAGTGGAGGAGCCAATGCTCCGGGAGGGTTGAACAGAGAAGCATTGGACAGTCCCGAGTGGGTAAACCCAGGTGTCAAGTCATTATTTGTCCCAATGGGATTACATAAAAAATGGCGTTTAATGCTGACTCTCCTGATAAATCGATGAACATCCATATAGGTCTGGAATTTATTCAGCCTACATGGGGGGGGGGGGGGGAACACATATTTAAGACCCTTATCGAGTACTATCTGTTCTGCATCAGTTAGAATAACAGAACTTAAAGAAGCACTAAAGCTTCCCTTTTTTTTGCCTAAAAATAACAAACATGTTATACTTACCTCCACTGTGCAGCTCGTTTTGCACACAGTGGCCCTGATCCTGGTCTTCTGGGGTCCCTCGGCGGCTGTCTTGGCTCCTCCCCGCATGGACTCCACACCTTAATGCGAGTGAGCTCGCATGGTGTGGAGTGATTGCGGGCGCGCTCCCGTGATACAGCGGCGGCCATACCCGCCGACTGTATCACTCGGCCCCGCCCCCCGCGCGCCGCGTCATTGGATGTGATTGACAGCAGCGCCAGCCAATGGCTGCGCTGCTTTCAATCCATCCAGTATAGCCAATCGGCGGCCAGGCTGAAAAACGAAGAGGATGACGGGGACGAGCATGGGACTTTCGAGGGGCCAGGTAAGAAAAACGGGGGCTCGGGGGGGCGGTATTGTCGAATGTTTTTTCACCTTAATGCATAGGATGCATTAAGGTGAAAAAACATGTAACTTTACTACTCCTTTAAATTAAAAATTCCTGAGCCCCTTATGATTTTTGTCTTTTTGTTTCTAGCCCTAACCCCCCCTCCTAGTTCCTCTCGTGCGTCGCACGACCTTTTTGTGCCTTGGCCCAATTTGTGAAAACCCCAATTGTGTCCCTCCTGACCAGATGGACCGGGGTTATCACAGATCTCATGATGAGTGGCACCAGAGTGCTGTATCTGACTCTGGTAATCATTCCCATGGTCAGATAGGGGGCCATATCGGTCACTAAGGGGAAAAAAATTGTTCGATACATCCACATTGTATTCGTAATCATCCCTGTACGTGGACGGACCTGGGGGTTGGAAATGGTAGGATGTAGCACCCTCTTTTTCCAAATGGCCCAAACCGTAACTTGAATGGGGACCTTGATAATACCCCCGAGTCCATCCCTGATTGGGATTTTGTGGGTACGGTGGTGCATTCCTATATGCATTCCCCTGATTAGGTATATAGGGTGGCCGAGGCTGATTAAATCCTGTAGGGCAAAGGCCATAACCACGCCCCCGTTGGCCCTGAGATTGGCCCTGGTCTACGAAAGGGACGTGGAGGTTTGGGAGCCTGTGAGGGTAATCCCCTACCCCCCCCACCCTGTCTGGAGGGTGACTGGACGAACCCCGCCTCCCCTTTTGTGGGGCTTGTGTGCGACCCCCTGTTAAATGTTTATTGGCAAGTTGAGGGTTAGGAACAGATGGACCAATGTTCCCACTGTTCACAGTAGCCTGAGTAATAACCTCCATCTCTTGACTTATAGGGGCAGGCTGTTCGGCTAAAAGTTTATTTTGCCAATCAAATACGATGCTATTCTGATAGTCAACCAAATCCCAATTGTACTTTTTCTTTTTTTTTTGTTTGAATGTCTGTTCCCTCTCCTCTTTCTCTAAATATTGACTGACTCACGCCAGGTTATTAATATCATGACTGGAATTACCCCCATAAACAATATGTGGTTGGTAACGGCGGACGTCACATCCTTATATACCATTATTCCCCACAATTTGGGTTTATTTGCAGTAGAATACTACTTGAGGCGTGACTCTGGATTGTTTGATGAACAGATTTCATATATTCTTGAATTAACATTTGCTGCTTCTAGGAGTTATTTCTGGTTCAACAACCAATTCTACAGGCAGGATAGAGGTGTGGCTATGGGGGCAAAGTATGCCTCTTCATGGCCCTATGGGAGGAGGACGTCGTCTATGTCCAACGCCCGCCCCAACTTATGTTGTGGGCGAGGTACATTGATGACGTCCTCCTCCTGTGGGATGGAGAGCGCCAAGATTTGGATGTCTATATGGAGCACCTCAACAATAACACTAGGGGTATTGTTTTGAATTTTGAGGCAAGTCAGAAGGAGATTCATTTTTTGGATTTAAAGATATGTATTAAGGATGGCTCCTTCACTACCTCCACCTTCTTTAAAAATACTGATAGAAATTCATATATACCTATCAATAGCTGCCATCATCCATCATGGCTTAAATCCGTACCGAAGAGCCAATTCATTAGGCTGAAACGGAACTGTACAGACCATAAGGAATTCCTAACACAGGCTCAGATTTTGATTGGTCGATTTGTGGAAAAAGGGTATTCCAATGACTCACTTACTCATACCTTAAACGAAGTGGCATTGTTGGATAGGAAAGACCTATTGGCTGAGAAGCCTAGGTCTCAATCAAGAGTACCATCCATCCCATTTGTTACCACCTATTCAGCCCAATATAGGGGCATTAAACAGTTGATTAAAAAACATTGGCATATACTTACCAATGATCCTGTTTTACATGAAGTATTACCTGTTCATCCTCAGGTCGTATACAAAGGTGCACCCTCCATACGTGGGAGAGTGGCACCTAATATACTAGATCCTCCGTCTGTGCATAAGACCTTTCTTGATCAGTTGGTAGGCTTCTATCAGTGTAGGAGGTGCAGAGTATGTTCGTTGAGCGGATGTACCCATAGGCGTACCAATACGTTTAAATCCACCGTAACTAATGTTGAGCATAAAATATTGCCTTTCATTACTTGCTCCACGGAGAGGGTCGTATATCTCCTGCAATGCCCATGTGGGCTTCAATATGTGGGCAGGACCAAGCGACCTCTCCGTGTTAGATTGAATGAACATATCACAAATATCCTCACAGGTTTCCCAAAACACCCAGTATCCCAGCACTATTTAGAGATCCATGATAAAGACCCCACTAATACGATCTTTCTGGGGATTGATAGAGTCTCCTCTCCATCTGGTAGAATATTTATGATTAGAAGTATTTCTAGACTAGAGATGTCCTGGATCCACAAACTGAAGAGTTATGTACCGTTTGGGATGAACGTTGAGGTAGACCTCAACGCTTTCATCGATAACTCTTAGTTTGGTGCGAGTGGGGGCTATGTCCATATATCGGAGAGCTATGTGAGGTCTGGCATTTTGTTGATTTGAACTGTCTACCAATATACATTTATACGTGTGTAATTTTGTCATAATATGGACCCCTATTGGGCCATTGAGTGCCAGAATAACCCCCCCCCCCCCTCTTCTCCTTTATTATCAGGTTTGGTGGAGGTATTTTTTTGTCTTTTTTTGACCTCCATCATACATGATATTTTACAAAGGTTTCTTTCCTCATATGAGAAGAAAAGATATAAATCCTTTTTAAAAAAAATGTCAATATCATTTATACATACGTGTGTTTTCATATGCCACACACATGTATATATTTTTCATACTATACCTTTTTTTATTTTTAGGTTCAAATGGTATACCGTGCTGTGGTGGACATGTGGATGTTCTTTCATATTAGGCATTAAACCTGTCCACTTACACGACATGGTTAATTTCCATTGGGTTTTATCACCTAGATGTCATTTTATGTGGTACCCTCTTATTTAGAATATATTTGGGGCTACATTTGCCCATTTATATACCGCTGCCTGTACTTCAAAGTGAGGCTTGGTCTTATTTTGGTTCTGGGCCGGGCCTTGTGGGCGGCGTGGAGGCTTGGTATAACTGCCATGACTCCATTGGCCGCTTAGAGCGAGGCTTGGTTCTGGGCCGGGCCTTGTAGGCGGTGTGGAGGTTCGGTGTAATTGCCGCAGCTCCATTGGCCGCTCAGAGCGAGGCCTGGCTTCCTTCTTCCTATATCTTGTGATGCGTCAGCATGTCACCTGATCCCCAAGACGACGTGTAGGAACACGAAACGTACGTCGGGAGGTGTGCGTGCTGACGTCATCACTACGGGACAGGTACGGCGGACCGGCCGGTTGTTATGTTCTTTAAATTGTACATTGTGTAAGTGTTTTTAAACCCGTTTTAAAAATAAATTTTACATTGGGTAATGCACTATTGAGCCTCCTCTCTCTCCTTGGGAAATCTTTGCTGTATCCACTGCCTATCAAGTGACGTTGGAACTCTGCAAAGTTTATCTGGATTTCTCTGGATCTCCCCCTGGGATTGCTGATGGGCTTATTTGTTTCTTACCTCTGGTAAGCAGCTTGATTGTTGGTGGTGGACACGGGTGAGCATGCACCGAATTTCAAACTTTTTGCGGTTCACCTCTTCACGGCTTCCCTTCATTGCTGATTTTTGATGTGACTTATTTAGGATATGTTCATTTTTACAGGACACATTCATTGTTATCACTGTTGGACTTTATTTATTCAATATATGTGTGGATTCATAATTTTTGATTATTAGTCAATTCACATTAGCGCACTTGTTCTTTTTTATGCTTTTGTATACTTTATATGTTATCACATATCACAGGTGCTGCTGTATATTTATTTATGTTACTGGCTAGCGCGGTTTATTGCTTTAATTTTTTACACCATCGCACACATAAACCAGGCCCTGAACCAGTTGGTGGGCCAAAGCAACTGTGTCTGGAGGAAGATTATGCTCCTGTACAGCTAGGTGCAACATTTTTGCCCAACCTGTAAGTGTTTAAGACACAAGGGTCGCCGCTACCACAGGCCGTAGGGCGGATCCCAACAAGGCAAACATGGCTCTGCTCACCACTTCTGACCTCCTGTCAGTGGGGTCCTCAAAAGCAGGAGTCCCCTCCATCGGGAGAGTGATGGCCTTGTTCAACCGGGTGACTGGAGGGTCGACCACTGGGGGAGAAGCCCACTTTTTAAGTAGGGCATCTTCAAAAGGGGTATCTGATAGACAAACGCCGCGGGACCATAAAAAATCTTCTGCGGCTTTTCCCAGACCTTATCAATGAGCTGGTCAAAGAAAGTACATATGGAAAAACCTCTTTAGAAGGCCTGGCCTTAAAAATAACCAAAGGAGACTATATCCGCCTGAGGTTCTGCATTTGCAGCATTGAGCTTGAGAGTGTCCCTCACCGCAATCATGAGTACACTAACAAACGCCCTGTCATTTACCGACTCAGAACTGGAGTCTTCCTCATAAGGAATGTCCTGTTCAAAACCATCCAATACATTCAGAGCTAGGGTCCTGAGCGGTAGTGGCTAGGCCCATATCTGAATCAGCGCACTGCCCTCGTGTAGATAAAGTGGAGAGAGGGCGCTTTTTTGCTCCCTTGCGCTCGCACACAGCTCCCATCCTGGTCAGAAATGATTCCAGGACTGCCCACAACTGGTCCATAGGGACCGCAGGTGCTGAAGCACGGCCTGTTGTCCACTGACATGTTAGGGGAAGCTGGTGACAGACTCCATATTGTCCCCCTCTGAGACTCCTCAGATAAAAAGTCCACCCACAGGCTGTGCTGACTGAGGAGGGGGCGCCCAGGAGACTCACCAAACCGGACCAGGGATGGCTCAGTTCTGCTGTCTGTACCGCGCTGTGTCAGCGCTGGTGAGCTGTGAGGAGATTCGCGCTGTTACAGCAGCGCTAGAGGCCAAAACTAGTGCTGAAAAGCGCGCGGGCTACAAGAAAATGGCCGCCACACTTCACTGAGGCGATCCGCGGCAAGATGGCCGCCATGACGCAGATAAAGTGAAAACAGCACACACTGCGCCACTCAGGCCCCAAAAACACACAAAAAAAGGCCCCAAGCATATCTGCAGACCAGCATGAGCCCCTCCAAGAACAGTGTGACCCCCAGGCACCCCACACAGTACAGCAATGGTGACAGAGAGACAAAGAAATACAGGGGGAGATAGGGAAAATCCCCCACAGAGAAACAGCCTTTTGTACTCACCTGCAGGCAGGAGAGACTACTTACCAATCGGTGTGTTTCTGACAGGACTATCACAGTGCAGTACCGAGTAGCTGTCGGCCCCGTCCACCGCAAAAGATACAGTCAGTCAGGAACTGTTCAGTCTTGAGAGGACCGTGGGAGCATGAAAGCAAACCTGGCCACCCCTGGAGTCTCACGCACACAAGGCGAGGATCAGCACGCTCGATGGTCGGACAGGGAAGACTACGAGGATATCTTGTACCCAGCCGACAGTTGATAGAAGATTCTCAAAAATAAAATAAAAAATAATTCCAAAAAAGGAATAAAAATAGGTCAGGAGACTGGCTCCTGAGAGAGCCACGTCTTCTCCTTCTGCTAGGCAGAAAAAAACTGAGGTCTGCTGACTGCAGTGGGAGGGTTATGTCCGGAGGGACCGCCCCCTGGGCGGGGCTGTTCAGCTCTGGCTTTTTAGAATGTATGTATATTATCTCACATTCTGCCTAGGTCTTCTCCTGCAAGCAGGGACATAACCCACGTGTAAAGTGTAAAGACACTCTGTGTCAGTCCATGGATAAGAGAAATAAAATTTCTGGAAGAAAAGACAACCGTTTCTATTGGTATTCTGGTACTATACTACATTTAGTCACCTTTGTCCGAGTCTTCATTCCTCTGCTATCAGCATGAATCACTTCTGACAAGTTTTCCGGACACCAAGAGAAACTGACAGCCTCAGCTCAGTTCCTGTGTGAAAGAGGGGTGTGTCCCTTCCCGCCAATCAGCTCTCAGACCTCTCCTCACTGAGCTCTGCAGAGTAACGTCAGTTCTCTACCCCCTTTTTCTGAACTCTGACAAGCTTTATAATTCAGCATTTTGCACAGATGTAGAGAAGAAAAGGACTAGAGGCTAGACAGCAACAACTTATGTAGGAGGATTTGTTTAATTTCTGTGTATTACCTGAGGCCAGTTACTTCACTGGCTACACGCAAGGGTTTACAACCACTTTAAGTCAGCTTTTACCGGAACCGCTTGTGTTGCTCATCAGGTTACGACTTCGGACATGCATGTAAACACTCGTTTAGTTTAGCAGACCAGCATGTTGCAGATTGTGTGCCCTCCAATTTCAGTAACAGGCAAAGCAACTAAAGCTTAAGACCCCTTTCATACTGTGGCTAAGCAGACGTTGGCAGTAAAGCACCACTAGTTTTAGCAGCGCTTTACTGCTGTTATAGCAGCGCTTTTCACCACCACTAGCGGCCAAATAAAGAGTTAGGAGTGCCCATGTTGTGGCGCTTCGGCAGCACTGCCCATTCATTTCAATGAGCAGTGCACCTCTCCCGCACTGCCCCAAAGATGCTGCTTGCAGGACTTTTCCCCCCCCCCCATCCTGCAAGCGCACCACCCCAGTGTGAAAACACTCAGGTTTTTATACTGGGGAGGCTTGAGAGGCGTCTTTCAGGCGCTATTTTTAGTGCTAAACCGCCTGAAAAGCACCCCAGTGTGAAAGATGTCTAAAGTTAGCTTAAAAAAATAAAATAAAAATCTCTAGGTTTTTGTGACCCGAATTATCTGTAAAGAAGAAAGTCTAATTTTGCATAAGAAGCCAAATCCTGTTCCCATCTCCTGTGCAGTGATGACAGGTCCTCTTCCCGCTGCGGACTTCTAGATCTTAAGGGAATGGAATCAGTTTTTCCCATAATCATACGTACCTAGGTGGATGCAGCATCAGGCCGATGCAGCATCCACCTAGGTACGTATGATTATGTGAAAAATCCAAGCACCAGGGGAGAGCTCACGTTCTAGTGGTTTAGATGAACTTTATGGTACCCACAGAGAGAAAGCTCTGTGTCTGAATGGACACACAGCGCAGTGCTTCGGGAGCAAGCCCGTCGGGTGCAAGCGGTTTGTTGTGTGGGCACTTGGCAGCAGAGAGGGGCCAGGAGCGCCGGCGAGGGACCCGAGAAGAAGGATCCAGGCTGCTCTGTGCTAAACCATTACACAGAGTAGACAAGTTTAAAATGTTAGTTTTTTTTTTTTTTTTTTTTAACTTTAATATCACTGTAAGTTGAACAAGCTGAAGTTAAAAGCCGATTGGCTAACATGCGTGGCTGCACCAAACTTTGCACTCACCAGTTTTAGTAAATCAACCCCATAGTGGGACCATGTGAAACAAAAGAAGCCACCTTCATAAAGAAAGTCCATGCAATATACTGTATTTTATAAATCTATATTTGTTGATGCATTGGTAGGTGCGGATATTACCAGGTACAGAATTCACATCAGTTTAGTGTATGCAATATGATTTTTTTTTTAGGAAGCAGCAATTTAGACCTGGTAGCCATGGTGATCGGTATTTCCCAGTCTTTCTAAACATACCCTGACAAATTCTGATTACCATAGGTTTTTCTTTTGGACCATCCCAGAGACAGTACTGATCCATACAGGCACACAGTAATGACTCATGTTCTCTCATTGAATACAAATACACAATATATAGAAATCTTTGTTTATCCCACAAAGGGAATTGTCATAATTTAGGCACTGAGAAGTTTCCTGGGATATGGGACTCAAAGTGGTCTTGAGGTTTAACATACATTACCAAAATATAAAAAAAAAAAACGCATTTTAATTAAGTTGTGAAACATATTCAGTACTGTACTGTTTGTAGTCTTCTCTGTGGCCAAACATCTGAAACGTACCCTCTCTACCTCTGCTGGCTCCAGATCTCAGGAGTGGGGGGGGGGGTCAGGGGAAGCAAGGGAGTGTCTTCCTACCTGAGCTATCCATTTCAGTAAAAGCATGGCGACTCATCCATAACAAAAGCTGGCAGCGCACACGTAAAGGTGGTGCCATGGGAACCTCTAAGGGCACGGAGCCACCAGAAAACAGCAACAAGGAAAGAGAATTTCAAGGGGAGGATTTGAAAAGAACCACAGGCTTAAAATGAAAAAAAGGAATGTAAACATGGTAAGGGCTGATATCTGCAGAACCATACGATTGTCTGTTTGTTTTTTTTACAGAAAAAAAAACGACTTAGCGATACTAAAGTTTCTTTTTTTTTAGTTACAAACATGTAATCATTACCTGTACTGTGTGTCCATTCAGACACCGAGCCTGGCCCTGCCCCCTCTCTTTCCTCATTGGCTGACGGACTTTGACAGCAGAGGGAGCCAACGGCGCAGCGCTGCTGTCTCAGCCAATAAGGGGGGGGGGAGTCCCGGGCAGCCGCAACATGGCTGGATCTAGATGGGGCTCAGGTAAGGCCCCTTTCACACTGGGGCGGGGGAGGTGCGCTAGCGGTATAGCGGCGCTATTTTTAGTGCCGCTATACCGTCGTTTTGCCACGATATACGGCCGCTAGCGGTGCAGTTTTAACCCCCGCTAGCGGCCGAGAAAGGGTTAAAACCGCCCGCAATGCGCAGTGCACTGCGGGCGGTATAGCCGCGCTGTCCCATTGATGTCAATGGGCAGCAGCGGTAAAGGAGCAGTAAACACACCGCTCTTTCACCGCTCCAAAGATGCGGCTAGCAGGACTTTTGGAGCGGTCCAGCTAGCGCACCGCTTCAGTGTAAATTTTCACATTGAAGACTGCAGGGCAGATTTTTAGCACCAAAACGCCTGAAAAACTCCCCAGTGTGAAAGGGGCCTAAGTATTAGAGGAGCTGCTGCACACAGAAGGCTTTATCTTAATGCATATAGTGCACTAAGACCCCTTTCACACGGGGGCGTATTTCAGGCGCTTCAGCGTTAAAAAAAGCGCCTGAAAGAAGCTGCAATCCCAATGTGAAAGCCAGAGTGCTTTCACACTGAGGTGCTGCGCTGGCAGGGCGTCAAAAAAAGTCCTGCAAGCAGCTTCTTTGCAGCGCTTTAGGAGCGTTTGTATACACCGCTCCAGCGCACCTTCCCATTTAACGCCAAAGCGCCTGAAAAACGCTCCAGTGTGAAAGGGGTCTTAGCGGGGCTTTACCAGCATTTTTCGGGCGCTGGCAGTGTGAAAGGTCTCTGAAAGCACTCAGGCTTTCACATTGGGATTGCAGATGCAACTTCTTTCAGGCGCTTTTTTTAAACGTCAAAACGCCTGAAAAACGCCCCAGTGGGAAAGGGCCCCCGCTCCCTTTAGTAGGCTCTCCTGTTACACCAGAGAACCCGGAGCCAAATGTAACCACTCACATCAGATGCATTTGACAAAGTGAGAGGTTTGCATTGCATTGAGGTACCACCGCAAACATCAGAGTGAAAATAATTCTAGCACCAGAGCTTCCGTGTAACTCTAAACTGGTAACCTGTTTTTTTGCTCAACAAGCCAAATCCTACTTATTTTATTCCATTTCACATCTGAGCATTCCGTCTGAAGCAAAACGCCCATCGCTGAAAAAAAATACGAGCTTCTTTTTGGCAGATTGGGTCCATAGACTTCACTGGGAACACCTGAAAATGTGTGACAAAGGCATTTTACGCTCAAACAGCAGCTCTCCATCCCTAATCTCCTCCTCTTAGTGCTTTCTATTGGCTAACCAAAAATGCCTGAAGCTGTAAAATACTTTTAATACGCTCAAAAACTCTCAAATAAAAAAACTCCTGAAAAGAAGCACTGCTCAGGTGTGAATGCAGCCTAAAGCCCCGTACACACTGTCAGACTTTTGCCCAACAAACTTCGTTTTAAGCAAGTTGGACCAACAATCCGACCGTGTGTACGCTCCATCGGACAAACTTTTTTTCGTTTGGTTTTGTTTTCATCGGACAAACTTGGATCTGCAAACGGACAAACTTTTGCCCAACAAAAGTCCGATGGAGCAAAGTCCTACCGTGTGTACAGAAAACCATAGGACTTTTGTCCGATGGACAAAACAACCAATGTTAAAATAAACCAACAATAGCAGAAGTTGACCAAATGGTGGCGGTAAAGAGCAGAAAAACCATGTGATGTTGCAAAAAGTTTTGGGAAAGTTTGCAGAAAAGTCCTGTGGTGTGTATGCTATGGGTGTGCCCGGCCAACTCCGTTCGGACAAAAATCTGCGGAAAAGTCCAATGGAAGTCCGACCGTGTGTACGGGGCTTAAAGGCTTCTAAAGTGTCACCTATAGATAATTTAACCACTTCAATGCCAGGCACTTCCCCCCCTCCTGCCCAAGCCAATTTTCAGCTTTTAGTGCTACCGCTTTTTAAATGATAATTGCCCAGCCATACTAAACTGTACCCAAGCAAAGTTTTTATCATTTTGTTCCCACAAATTGAGCTTTTCTTTTGGTGGCATTTGATCACCTCTGGGAGGTTATTTTTTTCTAAACAAATAAAAAAAAAAAATTTGTTTCTGTTATAAAATGTTGTTTAATAAGTTTTCTCCTTCACTGATAAGGCGGCACTGGCAGGCATTGCTGGTGGGCACTGATTGGCATCCCTTGTGCCCCCCCCCGTCGGGAGAGCTGCCAATCGGCTCTCCGATACACGGCTTTTCATGTTTACATCGTGATCAGCTGCGATTGGACACAGCTGATCACATGGCAAAGAGCCTCCGTCAGAGGCTCTTTACCGTAGGGCCGCAACCAACGATTATTTTCATAAATCGATTAGTTGGCCGATTGTTTTGATTAATCTGTTAACAAGAAAGAAAAAAAAACGAGATCAGTGCTGCGGTCTGTCAGACTGACACACGGCACCACCGATTGCCGCGCTGCGCGCCAGCTTGTTATCCTGATGGCGTGATCAGGACAACACAACCACTTTGAGCACATCATATTGCTACATGGCGGGCGGGAAGTGGTTAATGTACTATAGTTTATTACCATTCCTCACGCAAGCACAATTTAAAAGCATGACATGTTTGGTATCCATTTACTCTACGTAACATCTATTACCAAAAAATGTGTTTAATACTGTGTTTATGTTCACCAAACATCATTAAAGTGTATTTTTTCCTGAACATTTGCGTTTGATTAACTGCTGCACAAGTATTGTGTGAAAAAAACATTTGCAACACCCACCATTTTATTCCCCAGGGACTTTGCTTTCAGAAAAAACATATTTGGGGGGAGGGGGAATGGGGTCCAAGAATTCTTCTAGCAAAAAAAATTGCAGATTTTTACATGTATGTGAAAAACTCCATAAATGGCCCGGTTTTGAAGTACCGGTAGTTAAAAACACTTTCTACAAACTGTCGAGGGAACAGTTATTCTATTGTGCGATGTTTAAAATGTCCTAGTGGCCTGCGTGCCTGGTGCAAGGTCACGCCATTACTCCTTTGAACTTTTGCGGCCTCTCTCCAACAGCACCGCGTGCCTTTCACAGGCCACTGGCCGGAGCTCAGATGGATAGGAAAGGTGCTTTTCCTTCTGGCAGCCCACCCATCAGATAAATAATTTCTTCACTTTAAAAATGAGATTACAAGGAGCTCTTCTAGTTATCTACTGTATGTATCTGCAGGTGGGGAACGAAGGATATGTTATTCCACCAACTAAAAGAGCCTGCCTGCTACACACAAATGAGCTGTATGGTGGAAATAAGTAGATACTAAATTGATATTGTCTAAATGTATTAATCCATGATAGCAACATCCTATACAATCTCTCCAAGTGCATTAGTTTAAATTATTTACAGAATGCGACTTGCAATAAGTGTGTGGATTAATTCAATTAGAACGCTTGATATCTGTAGCAAGCTATATTTCCTTACTGTTTTTTTCACATTTTTACCACCATCTTTAGTTTCTCACTATGCAGTGATTCATGCATTTGTGTTGAAAATGATACAATTGGAAGCAAGTGTAAAGGAGCAATGTAACATTCATAAGGGTAAAGTTGTAATACATAGTATTTTTCAACCTATCACAGCATTGAAAAATGGCCTGGTAACAAAAGGGGTGTAACATGCTGGTATTAAAGGAGCACTATACCTTTTTTTTTTTTTGCTTAAAAATAACAAACATGTTATACTTACCTCCACTGTGCAGCTCGTTTTGCACACAGTGGCCCCGATCCTGGTCTTCTGGGGTCCCTCGGCGGCTGTCTTGGCTCCTCCCCGCAAGGACTCCACACCTTAATGCGAGTGAGCTCGCATGGTGTGGAGTGATTGCGGGCGCGCTCCCGTGATACAGCGGCGGCCATAGCCGCCGACTGTATCACTCAGCCCCGCCCCCCGGCGTGCCGCGTCATTGGATGTGATTGACAGCAGCGCCAGCCAATGGCTGCGCTGCTTTCAATCTATCCAGTGTAGCCAATCGGCGGCCAGGCAGAAAAACGAAGAGGACGACGGGGACGAGCATGGGACTTTCGAGGGGCCAGGTAAGAAAAACGGGGGCTCGGGGGGGGCGGTATTGTCGAATGTTTTTTCACCTTAATGCATAGGATGCATTAAGGTGAAAAAACATGTAACTTTACTACTCCTTTAAGGTGATAAAACAATAAAAAGATCTTCCTTGGAGACTAAGCTTATTTTTATTACTTTAGCACAGTTTGACTTGTGTACACTTGAGTTTGGTCTGCAATACACGTTAATTGTTTTGAGAGTGTTCAGTGGATTAAAGGAGCACTAAAGCTTCCCTTTTTTTTGCCTAAAAATAACAAACATGTTATACTTACCTCCACTGTGCAGCTCGTTTTGCACACAGTGGCCCCGATCCTGGTCTTCTGGGGTCCCTCGGCGGCTGTCTTGGCTCCTCCCCGCAAGGACTCCACACCTTAATGCGAGTGAGCTCGCATGGTGTGGAGTGATTGCGGGCGCGCTCCCGTGATACAGCGGCGGCCATAGCCGCCGACTGTATCACTTGGCCCCGCCCCCGCGTCATTGGATGTGATTGACAGCAGCGCCAGCCAATGGCTGCGCTGCTTTCAATCCATCCAGTGTAGCCAATCGGCGGCCAGGCTGAAAAACGAAGAGGATGACGGGGACGAGCATGGGACTTTCGAGGGGCCAGGTAAGAAAAATGGGGGCTCGGTGGGGGGGCGGTATTGTCGAATGTTTTTTCACCTTAATGCATAGGATGCATTAAGGTGAAAAAACATGTAACTTTACTACTCCTTTAAGGAAATCCTGTTTCTACTAGTGGTGGCTGCTGGAACTGCAGTCAATTAAACAACATAAAAAATAACTAGTTGCCCAGAGAGCTTTTTTCATCACCATAACCTGGATTTGCCCAGCCCTGAGCTATGGGCAGGTTTATTGAATACAGCGGATTAAGAAATAGCAATTCATGAAACACAACTAGGAGTCGTCTGATGTCATGATGACCAGAAGAGGGCCCCCGACAACCCCAATTATAAGAGCAAAACATGACAAAGTGTACTCCTAGATGGTCGCAAACACAAAAACAAAGGATTTGGGGAAGGCGGGGGAGGGGGGGGGATAATAGTTAATATTTTTCTAGTTTGTGTTTCCAATCATCTGTCAAGTAGCTGTCCTGGAAGATGGTTTGGGAAATTAAAGTTTTAAAGGTTTTATGCTATGTGTGTGTGTACTTCTCCCTTGTTATGCTGAGCTGAAGCCAATCGAATGATGGAGGATTGGATAGGGAGGAAAACCTCAAAGGGGTATTGTGGAGATAAATGGAAAATGCAAGTTTTGACTTACTGAGATGAGAGGTCAATACAATCTGTTAAGTGTTCATCCTTACGGGCATGCACAGCCCCAAAACACATAAATGGACTGTTTGATGGCAAGGAAGATGAAACCATTTAGCGGTTTGCACCAAGTGAGGTGGAGAGTGTAATGTCCCTGACCCACCTCATCCAATCAGAGAACACTTTGCATTCCTTAAAGCGGTGGTGCAGGAAAAAAAAAAAAGTCAGCAGCTACTAACAGTGTAGCTGCTGACTTTTAATAAGGACACTTACCTGTCCTACTCTCCCGCGATGTCGGTCCTGCCGCGGCGATCGAAAAAAAAAAAAAAATGCAAAGCACTGACTAAATGGCACCCATGCCAAGCAGACAACCTCCTGTGCTCACAATGCAGCAGGGCAGCTGCTCGGCACAGAACCCGGAAACAAGTGGAGGTGTCTACTAGAGTGTTTCTCAACTCCAGTCCTCAAGGCGCCTCAAAAAGGTCAGGTTTTCCCTTAGATGAAATGGCTGTGGCAATTACTAAGGCAGTGAACTGATCAAATCACCTTTGCAAAATAAGGGCGAGCCTGAAAAAACATTACCTGTTGGGGTGCCTTGAGGACTGGAGTTGAGAACTCTGGTTTACCACATCAATTTCAAGCTACTAGATCAGTTCTTCAAACTGCAGCCCAGGTCCTGGGTTAGGCCTTTTGCTGGTCTGTCTGGCCCCTCCATCTACAACCGACACCAGTGGTGGGGCACTATTCCTCCCAATGATACCACTGATGGGGCACTATTCCCACAATAGAGCACTATTCCTGCCACTGATACCAATAGGGCATTATTCCTGCCACTGATACCAACAGTGGGGCACTATTCCTTCCACTACACCCAATGATGGAGGGGTTGTCTACTCCCACTGGCCAAAGTCCAGCCCCACTAAAGTCTGAAGAATAATAAACTGGTCCTTTGTTTAGAAAGTTTGGATACCTCTGTTCTAGATGGATGCCACAGGCATGGGGGGGGGGGGTCATTTGCAGCATGTTACACAAAAAAAGTACTTCGCCTTTAAAGAGGACGTAAAGTTCCTCTACTAACATTTACCTATAGGTAAGCCTATAAGAAGCTTTGTATGGACGGGTTGACCCTTTAGCCCTGGTTCACACATGCCAAATCAGCAGCAATGGCACCGTCTGAATCGGTGTGACGCCGCACGGGATTCTCAAAAGTTGTTTCTGTACTACTTTTGCCGATTTTGGGGTGCGATTTCTATTGACATCTGTGCAAAAACTGGCACAGATGTGTCTGAAATCACCCCCGAAATCGGGACTGACATGCGGGAATGAAATTGTGCGAGTTCAGCTGAACTCGCGCAAGTTCATTCCCGCAGTCAGTGTGAACAAGGGCTTAATTGCACATTTATGAAGTAACCCAAGGTGGAGTGCTGTAGAGATTCAACTACAGTAGATATAATTGTGGTGCCAGTGATAACATGCAATTATATCTAGGAGGACTAGCTATGTGTCAGTCAAAACATCAAATGCTTAGCAAACCATTAGTCAGGACATTCATCTGTAAAGCAGATACAGTGTCAGACATTTGACTAAACCTTGTACTATAAACAAAAGGTTTGTTAGATCTATACATTTATAGATATATTTAGGCTGCATTAACACTTGAGTATCTTGGGATCAATCATTTTTTCACAGGCTTTTTTTTTATGTTTGTATAAAAGCTTAAGTGTTTTTTGCAGGTGTTTTTGCCTGTTTGTTTTTATTATATTTAGCCAATGGAGGACAAATCACTAGGAGAAGAAAAAAAAAAAAAAGGCACACTTTCCAGATGTTCCCATTGAATTCTATTGGGGGCCAAAATACCTTGAAGCCCGTAGCTCAAAAGAAGCTCAATTACCTTTAAGAGCCCTTTCACACTGTGCCTCCCCTAGCGTCGGCGGTAAAATGCCACCATTTTTAGCGGCGCTTTACTGTTGGATTTGCGGCGCATTTCGGCAGCTAGCAGGGCTCTTTTAACCCCCGCTAGCGGCCGAGAAAGGGTTAAAGCCGCCCGCAATGCGCCGCTACAGCTGCGTTTTGCCGGCGGTACGGCAGTGCTCCCCATTGATTTCAATGGGCAGGAGCGCATTAGGAGCGGTGAGTTCACCGCTCCTAATGCGCTCCAAAGAAGCTGCTGGCAGGACTTTTTCTGACGCCCTGCCAGCGCACCGCTCCAGTGTGAGAGCCCTCGGGCTTTCACACTGGAGTGAACAGAGCAGCTGTTTAAGGGTGGATTGCAAGCGCTATTTTTAACGCTATAGCGCCTGCAAAACGCCCTCAGTGTGAAAGGGGTCATAGAGTTACAAGCTTCAAATGAATCTGGGTACACACGTTGAACTTTGGCCAGTTCAGTAGGAACCTGCTCGAATTTCTATCTATCTATCTGTGTATAGTCCTTCTTGTTCAACAGAAGCCGTTAGCCCGGCTTCTGTTAAGCAATCCTGCTGTAAAACCAGCTAAGTAGGAAGGGTTGGGGGGGGGGGGGAAATCCCCCATTGTGCGCATACAATAGCACAGTGGGGGAGATCCCTGCACCCACATGAATTTTTTATTTTTTTTTAGTTTAGTCCACTGGTAGAACGAGAAAAAAACAAAAAAAACAAACACAAAACACAACTCAGTGGGGTTGATTTACTAATGGCCCGTACACACAATACGAAATCGGACAACAGATCATCCGTTTTTTTTTTTTTTGCACGCTAGTCGCATTTCGAAAATGGAGAGGTTACTAAAGTGACGAAAATTCTTGTACGACAGAATAAAAAAAATAAGTGATGTAATGTGTTGTAATGTATTTCTATTGTATTTTTGAATGACAATTGTACTGATTAAATGAAAACCGTACGAGAAAAATGAGCGTTTGTCTGAGAAGATGATCTGTCGCGATTGGCTCTCGAAAGCTCTGTACTAACGATCTGATTATCGTACGATCGCTTCGAAAACTGTAATTTTCGTATCATGTGTACGGAACATTAAGCCCAGGTTCACACTGAGCTGCGGGAGTGAAGCCGTGCGATTTCAGCTCAACTCTCACGATTTCACTCTCGCTGGCAGTCCCGATTTCAGCCGCGATTAAAAAGACATCTGTGCAGGTTTCTGCACAGATGTCAATGTAAATCGCGGCCGAAATCGCAAAAAGTAGTACAGAAACTACTTTTTGAAATCGGTGCAGCGCCGCAGATGTGGCGTCGCACCGATTAGGACGGTGCCATTGCCGGCAATTTGCGGCAAATATCGCCGTTTTGACATACGATTTGACATGCCAAATCGCATGTCAAAACGCACCAGGGTGAACCAGGGATAAACTGGAGTGCGCAAAATTTGGTGCAGCTGTGTATAGAAACCAATCAGCTTCCAGCTGAGGTTAGAAGCGGATTGGCTACCATGCACAGCTGCACCAGATTTTGCACTCTCCAGTTTTAGTAAAGCAACAACTTTACACTACGCTCATGTGTGAGCAGCCACCATTGAAATACATGGGATTTTGGATGTTAGGAGTTTTGAAACAAGCTAAAAAAAAAAAAAAAAAAAAAAAAAAAAAAAAATGCTCAGGTGTGGATGGGGCCTAAAGGGCCATGATTAAGAATGAGCTCAAGTGTGTTCGCAACGCCACGTGCCCACTCCCGCCAGGAAGTTGACACTCCACAGCGCTAATCACAGGCAGCGAGACATTTCCCGATCTGCGGCCGCACATATCAGGAAAGGTCTCACTACCCGTGATTAGCGCTGCGGGGTGTGAGTTTCCTGGCGGGCGTGGGCACGTGGAGTTACGAAGACACCTGAGCTCATCCTTAGCCACCATACACATTACAATCTGACCATACATTAGATTTACCAAAACTCTCTAATACGAGGACCACCCTAAACTATGCAATAAGGAGGCAGGCCCTGGCACCACATAGAGGTTGGTAGATCTAAAAGATGGTACAGCGTGTGGCGAGCTTTACTCAAACTCATTTAGGGTACAATTGTTCACGACTCGAACCACAGCCAACATGTAAACATGGCAAATGTCATACAATGCTAGGACAGCAATAAATGACAGTACCAAGCACTGCCTGCCACTCACCCAGCTTCATCAGACAAGCCAGCAGAATCCACAAGGAGATCTCGAAGGGTTCACGGATATGAGGGTAGTCCAGATCAAGCACCGGGAAGAGTTTTCTGTGTCTAGGTTTATGGGTGACATTGTCAGCAGCATGGTGGGGGTCCGGGACGACTCCCTCATCATAAGGGGTGATGCCTGGGGGGTGAAGATCTGGATTGACATCAGAGGCAGAAACAGGCACCATCAGCAGCAGTGCCAGGAGGAAGATGGCAGTCATTGCCCATCTGAAGTTGGGGAAGATCCTCATCATGTTCATGGCGAGGGCGAGCTGGGGGGGGGGGGGGTTCCTATAAACACAGAGTATAATCTTCTCTCATTCAGTGTCCATATATACAGACACAGCTAAGTGAGCCTTATCCACAGCCTGCACCCAACACATACTACTTCATATACACTGTCCCAGCAGGAACACACACGGAACGCTCCAATCAATGGGCAGCTCGGAGTACATGGTATTTCCTGGACACAGGCGGCTGGTTGGTGTCATAGAAGGAGCAAGTCTTCCGGGGTATGACACTCAGCCTGTCCGCTCCCGGCTCTGTAATGAGGCATGTGATGTGGGGCTGACGGGAAACTTATCTATCCGCCAGCTATGACATGTAGCCGGACTATACCGACTCTGTATCATATGTATGGTGAGGAGAACCACCCCGGCTTCATGTGAAGCCTCTCAATCCCAGGCACCGCCCTCCTTCTAGAGCGACCGGCCTCCTCCTCCTCTGACTGGCTGCTGGGAGCGAGAGGAAGCTCGGCCAGCTCAAGAGCCTATGAAGGGCGCCTGTGGGAAAGCCAGTTTGAAGGGCGACCTCTGCTGGTCTGGAGCTAGAAGGGAGTAAACTATTCGTAGCTTCTGAGCGTGTCAGGGCATGGCGCCAATAATTAGGTCTTCTTCACACGGGGACGGTTAAAAGAGGCGGTTAAATGTGGAGTTCCAGACGTTTTTGTGTTTATTTAGGCTACTTTCACGCTGCAGCACCCGGGCAGCGCCCTGCTGAAAGCGCCGCTCGTTTTTGAAGCACTTTTCGGACGATAGCGGGGCGCTTTTAACACAAAAGAAGGGCTTAAAAGCGCCCGTGTTGCGGCGCTTCCGAAGCGCAGACCATTCATTTCACTGGGCAGGGTGTTCTGGGAGCAAACATGCTGCTTGCAGGACTTTGCCTAACGTCCCGCAAAGCGCACAGCCCTGGTGCTCAAATTTTTTTTGGGGGGGCGCAAACAAATAAAAAAAAAAAAACATCAATTGCAGCCTCACTGTGCCCATCAATTGCCGCCACTGTGCCCATCAAACGCAGCCACTGTGCTATAAAATTGTCGCCACTGTGCCATACCATCAAACACAGCCACTGTCCATCAATTGTCACCACTGTGCCATGTCATCAAACGCAGCCACTGTGCCATCAATTGTCGCCACTGTGCCATGCCATCAATTGTCGCCACTGTGCCATGCCATTGTCGCCACTGTGCCCATCAATTGTCGCCACTGTGCCATCAATTATTACCACTGTGCCATCAATTGTCACCACTGTGCCCATCAATTGTCACCACTGTGCCATGCCAAACGCAGCCACTGTGCCATGCCATTGTCGCCACTGTGCCCATCAATTGTCGCCACTGTGCCATGCCAAACGCAGCCACTATGCCATGCAATTGTCGCCACTGTGCCATGCCATTGTCGCCACTGTGCCCATCAATTGCCCCCAGTTTGCCCCTAAAATGCCACCAGATTGCCCCCCCCCCCCCCCCCCGCCTGGCACTTACCTTTCTCGGTCAGCCATCCTCGGATCCTCCTCCACGATCCCTCGATGTAGTCCCGCCCTCGATGTCGCTTCAGCCAATCAGGTTACCAGTAACCAGATCCGGTGATCCTGATTGACTGAGATGCGTGTCAGTGTTAACCAAGGAACGCATCCCCCGTGCGTCCCCATGTTAACTATTTGGAAGCCGATTACAGCCCTCAAGCTGTAATCGGAAAGCCTATCAGAGCCACAGCCAACCAGCTGCCGTTATTCATATGGCCGGCTCTCGCCAGGGGGCCGGCCATCTGAATTGTGGGCGGCAGCGGCGACAATACATACATTTATGCAATGCATGAATGTATATATTGTTTTTCAGTGGTGGTGCAGGAGTGAGAGGGGGCGGCACTTCTGCGCCCTCTATGGACGCACCGCCACTGGCACCGCCTCAGTGTGAAAGACACACTGAAATGAATGGGAGGCGGTTTTCAAGCGTTATTTAGAGGCTATTTCTAGCACTAAAACGCCTGAAAACCGCCTCTGTGAATATGGGCTAAAGGCCACACGATCCAAATAATACTGCTTTCAAAGCAATCGTACAATAATCTGATCGTTAGTACAGAGCTTTTGATAGCCGAATACGACAGTTCATCCAATATTATCCGATCGGACAAGTGCAAAAAGTTTCCTCATACAATACTAGATCGTACGATTTTCGTTTAGTCAGCACAGTTGTCATCCAAAAATATAATACGAGAATTTTCGTGACTTTAGTAACCTAATAAATTTCTACTTGCGACTAGTATGCGAAAAAATTTGGACAACGGGTCGTGCGATTTTCTGATCTTGTGTACGGGGGAATTAAAGTCAGCAGCTACAAATAGTGTAGCCCCTGACTTTTAATAAACAGACACATACCTGTCCCATGGCCCAGCGATGCGGCCACCCAGAACCCCCCAGCTCTCTCCCTCGTCTCTGCCCGGCGCCTAGACGGCCCAAACGGAAGTGGAAACTGGGTACCTGTCAAAACTAGGTACCTGCTCCCCCTAAAAAAAATGACATGCCAAATGCGGCATAAAAGGGGGTAAAGAGTGCTGTGACAGCAGGAAGGTAAAGTCACCTGGTTGCATCCAGGGGGGTAGATATATTTCGCCCAGATTCAGGCTTTACGCCGACTTATACAACTAGGTGGAGAGTTGTATAAGGCTAGTGGGCTCATGGATGACTCATACCTCTAGGGAGAGTGTGGGGCGTCGTGCAGACAGAGATGAGGAGACCAGCTGAACCTTGTCAGCTCATTTAGGCCTCTATAAGAACTCCCAGCTTCATTAGATGTTAGCTCATGCCTGGAACCAGACCTGTGTGGACTGTCTAGGGAGAGTGAACCCCTGTGCGGTGAGGCAAAGCCTGTGTGGCTATTTGTTTGGACTTTTACTAAACCAGGGACTTAGGGACTAGGACAGCACTAGGCTGATCCCAGTTGTTAGTTAGGAAACCTGTATGTTTAGTCAGAGGTCAACTTGACCAGGATTTATTTTGGTTATGTTTCTTTTGCTTTGCTGTGTTTTGTCACTGTAAATAGAAAATAAACCGCACCTTTTTGATTTTGAAAACCACAACCTCCGTTTGCTGGGCCTGTTTTGTGTGGGGAGCCCATCCCGGGGGTCACACACACCCGCTGCCGAGCTAACCCCCTCACAGTTGGTGGAGAACCAGTGGCAGTTTTTTTTTAAGCCAGCATGGAGGAGATACTGAAGCAGCTGGCTCTAGCAAATGCCAATCAACAGCAGACAAATGCAGGTTTGCAAAAGAGCCTTGCAGCTCAACAACAGAGCCTTGCAGCCCAGCAGCAGACAAACGCAACTTTGCAACAGAGTCTGGAGGCTCAGCAACGAGCCCAGCAGCAATCTGAGGCCCGCTTCATAGACCTGTTGCAGAAGCAAGAGCAGAGACTACAACAACAGATGGAAGCAGTAATGCAGCAACGTCCGCAGACCAGTGAGGAAAGCCGTCCCACTAATACCGCGTCCTTTGGGGTGAGTCGTTTATTGACAAAAATGACTGGAGAGGATGATCCAGAGGTATTTTTGACCACATTTGAAAGGACCGCTGAAAGAGAAAAGTGGCCTGAGGAGCAGTGGGCTGGACTGGTGGCTCCTCTGTTAACTGGTGAATCGCAGAAAGCTTACTATGACCTAGAGCCTAACCAAGCAAAAGACTATGTGATGCTAAAAGCTGAAATATTGGCAAGGCTGGGTGTCACCCAGGCTGTCCGGGCTCAGCGTGTGCATAACTGGACTTTCCAGCTTGGAAAACCCCCCAGGTCTCAAATGTATGATCTCATTCACCTGAGCAGAAAGTGGCTACAGCCAGAGACTTTGTCCGCACCAAAGATTGTGGAACGTGTTGTAATGGATCGGTTTTTGAGAGCTCTTCCTACTGCCATCCAAAAGTGGGTAAGCCATGGAGACCCAGAGACGGCCGATGGTCTTGTGGATCGTGTGGAGAAATACTTTGCTACAGAGAACCTGACGGCCTCTTCCAGAGACACTCGGACTTTCCACCCTAAGACCAGACCATCCCCAGGGGCGGATAAGAGGATTCCAAGGGGTGAGGGTGGAGAGAGTGAGAGGGTGGGAGCTCTACCCCAAGTTTGGCGAGAACAGCCTGGGAAATCAGCGGCTCAAGAGGCGGCAAGAAGGATCGTTTGCTACCGCTGCCGGCAAGCGGGACATATTGCAGCCAATTGCCCGGTTGTGGAGGAACCCATGCAGTGTGACTTTCTGACGGGCAGACGTCAGTCGCTGTGTGCGACAGTCGCATGCACTGCCATTCGAGGAACTGAGAAACATTTATGCAAAATGTGTGTTAATGGTAGAAATGTTGTGGTATTGCTGGATTCAGGTAGCCTTGTGACCCTGATAAAGGCTGAGTTAGTTAAAACAGAGGTCTCTGGGAATAGCAAGGTAGCTGTTATTTGTGTGCATGGGGACACCCGAGAGTATCCAGTGACTACAGTGTGTTTCGAGACCCCCAAATGTACCCTCTCTCATCCAGTGGGCTTAGTATCTCAGTTACCGCATGACGCCATTGTGGGAAGGGATTTTCCGAAGTTCTGGGAACTGTGGGATGATCCTGAGCCCCTCACTGGTGCCCCTATGTACCAGGAATGTGATAGCCAGAACTCCCCTGAGAGTGGTGAGGACTCTCCGGAATTTCCCTTATCAGTATTGGCAGGGGAGACTCAAGAAACTGGAGAGGAGCCCACCTCCTCAGACGAAAACCTACCGTCTGTGGAGTTTTCTGATCTTGAGGTTCACAGGGAAAACTTTGCCACAGAACAGTTGAAAGACCCCGCCCTAATAAAGGCACGGGAAAACGTAGTGAAAATAGATGGCGAGTTAGTGAACCCAGATAATACCTGCACTTACCCATACTTCAGCGTAGAGAAGGACCTACTGTATCGGGTGGCAAAAAGGGCAGAAGAAACCGTTGAGCAGCTTGTGGTGCCCAAACCTTACAGGAAGTTGGTGTTGGAGTTGGCCCATGGGCACATTCTTGGAGGTCATCTGGGGACAGAGAAAACCCGAGAGAGGGTATTACAGAGATTCTATTGGCCGGGGGTGATGAAGGACGTAGAAAATTATTGTTCCTCCTGCCCTGTGTGTCAGAGGTTGGCCCCGATGCCACATTTCCGTAGCCCGCTGGTCCCTCTACCCATCATTGAGGTCCCGTTTGAGAGGATCGCCATGGATTTGGTAGGTCCTATAATCAAGTCCGCTAGGGGGCACCAGTACATATTAGTTATAATGGACTATGCCACCCGTTATCCAGAAGCGATCCCTCTCCGAAATACCTCGGCCAAAACCATAGCCAAAGAGCTATCTCTTGTTTTTAGCCGGGTGGGTATTTGTAAAGAACTGCTTACGGACCAAGGTACACCCTTTATGTCCCGGGTTATGAAAGAGCTGTGTAAATTGTTCAAAGTGACGCAATTGCGTACATCTGTGTATCACCCCCAAACCGATGGGCTGGTTGAAAGATTCAACAAAACCCTAAAACAAATGTTGAAGAAAGTGGTGGATAGAGATGGAAAGGATTGGGACTGTTTACTTCCTTATTTGATGTTTGCTATTAGGGAGGTGCCCCAATCCTCTACGGGATTCTCCCCCTTTGAGTTACTGTATGGGAGACACCCAAGAGGGCTGTTGGATATTGCCAAGGAAACTTGGGAAAGTGAGAGTTCTCCCCACAGGAGTGTGATTGAGCATGTCGCCCTGATGCAAGATCGAATTGCACAGGTAATGCCCATCGTGAAGGAACATTTGGCCCAAGCGCAGTTGGCACAGCAGAGAGTGTACAACCGTGGAGCCAAGACCCGTACCTTTTCCCCGGGGGATAGGATATTGGTACTTGTCCCTACGGTTGAAAGTAAATTCCTTGCCAAATGGCAAGGCCCCTACGAGATAATGGAAAAAGTGAGCGAAGTGAATTACAAGGTCAGACAACCAGGAAGGCGAAAGCCCGAACAGCTCTATCACGTTAATCTGTTGAAAGCCTGGAGGGATAGAGAGTCCCTAGTCGCAGACACTTGGTCACCAGCTCAAACTGGTTGCGTGATTCCTGAGGTTGGAATAGCAGCCACCTTGTCACAACCCCAACAACAGGAGGTTAAGGAGTTTGTGCTTCGCAACAAGGAGGTATTCTCTGAGCTGCCGGGACAAACATCTGGGGTAGAGCATGACATCATTACCCCGCCCGGTGAAAGGGTGAAGTTAAAACCCTATCGGATCCCAGAGGCTCGACGGGAGGCAATACGGGAGGAAGTACAGAAAATGCTGAACTTAGGGGTGATAGAGGAGTCCCAAAGTGATTGGTCTAGTCCCATCGTGTTGGTGCCTAAACCGGATGGGAGCTGGCGATTTTGTAACGATTTTCGTCAGTTGAACAAAGTTACAAAATTTGACACCTACCCCATGCCACGTATAGATGAGTTGATCGACCGGCTGGGAACAGCCCGATACATGACGACTCTTGACCTCACAAAAGGGTATTGGCAAATCCCCCTGGCCAAGTCGGCCAAAGAGAAAACCGCATTTGTAACCCCAGACGGGGCGTTCCAATATAAAAGAATGCCGTTCGGGTTACAGAATGCGCCGGCCACATTCCAGCGGAAAATGGACCAGATGCTGAGGCCCCATCGGAAGTATGCTGCGGCTTACCTGGATGACGTAATTGTCCATAGCACAGATTGGGCCTCACATCTGCCAAAAGTGCAAGCAGTCCTGGACTCTGTTCGGGAAGCGGGGTTTACGGCTAACCCCAAGAAGTGTACCATTGGGCAGGAGGAGGCCAAATATCTTGGGTACACCATTGGGAGGGGAGTAATAAAACCCCAACTCAACAAAGTCGAGGCCATCCAGAGTTGGCCACGTCCCAACAGCAAGAAGCAGGTACGAGCCTTTCTGGGAATCGCTGGGTATTATCGGCGATTCATTCCCCACTTTGCTTCTAAGGCTGTGCCCCTAACCAACCTGACGAAGGGGAAAGGGTCGGTCATGATTAAATGGACCCCCGAGGCTGAGGCAGCATTCCAATTCTTGAAACAAGCCTTATGTAGCCAGCCAGTGTTGTACTCACCCGACTTCTCTAAAGACTTTGTCGTACAAAGTGATGCGTCAGATGTGGGGTTAGGAGCAGTATTGTCCCAGGTCTGGAACGGGGAAGAGCACCCAGTCATTTACCTCAGCAGGAAATTGAAGTCCCATGAGGTAAATTACGCCACTGTTGAAAAGGAGTGTTTAGCGGTGAAGTGGGCTCTAGATTCCCTTCGGTACTACCTGCTAGGTAGGCACTTTGACATGGTTACGGATCACGCTCCGTTAAAGTGGATGGCTCAAAACAAGGAAACAAATAGAAGAGTGAATAGGTGGTTCCTGGCCCTCCAGGAATTCAACTTCACAGTAAAGCATCGCCCTGGCGTTCAAATGGGGAATGTGGATGCTTTGTCTCGAGTACATGAATGCCTGATTGCTGGTGTTCCAACCCCGAGGTTAAAACAAGAGGGGGGGGGTATGTGACAGCAGGAAGGTAAAGTCACCTGGTTGCATCCAGGGGGGTAGATATATTTCGCCCAGATTCAGGCTTTACGCCGACTTATACAACTAGGTGGAGAGTTGTATAAGGCTAGTGGGCTCATGGATGACTCATACCTCTAGGGAGAGTGTGGGGCGTCGTGCAGACAGAGATGAGGAGACCAGCTGAACCTTGTCAGCTCATTTAGGCCTCTATAAGAACTCCCAGCTTCATTAGATGTTAGCTCATGCCTGGAACCAGACCTGTGTGGACTGTCTAGGGAGAGTGAACCCCTGTGCGGTGAGGCAAAGCCTGTGTGGCTATTTGTTTGGACTTTTACTAAACCAGGGACTTAGGGACTAGGACAGCACTAGGCTGATCCCAGTTGTTAGTTAGGAAACCTGTATGTTTAGTCAGAGGTCAACTTGACCAGGATTTATTTTGGTTATGTTTCTTTTGCTTTGCTGTGTTTTGTCACTGTAAATAGAAAATAAACCGCACCTTTTTGATTTTGAAAACCACAACCTCCGTTTGCTGGGCCTGTTTTGTGTGGGGAGCCCATCCCGGGGGTCACACACACCCGCTGCCGAGCTAACCCCCTCACAGTGCTTAAAGCGGAACTTTTTTCAGACTCTGTGTTTACAAGTTAAAAACAATTTTTTTTTTGCTAGAAAATTACTTAGAACCCCCAAACATTATACATTTTTTTCTAACACCCTAGAGCAGGGGTCTCAAACTGGCGGCCCTCCAGCTGTTGTGAAACTACAAGTCCCATCATGCTTCTGCCTGTTGGAGTCATGCTTGTAACTGTCGGCCTTGCAATGCCTCATGGGACTTGTAGTTTTACAACAGCTGGAGGGCCGCCAGTTTGAGACCACTGCCCTAGAGAATAAAAGGTCCGTCATTGTAATACTTTTTGTCATACCGTATTTGCGCAGCGGTCTTACAAGCGCACTTTTTGGGGAAAAAATTCACATTTGTGAATAAAAAAATAAGGCAACAGTAAAGTTAGCCCAATTTTTTTTTTATATTGTGAAAGATAATGTTACGCTTTAAAATTGCGCCCACTCGTGGAATGGTGTCAAACTTTTACCCTTAAAAATCTCCATAGGCAACGTTTAAAAAATTCTACAGGCTGCATTTTTTGTGTTACAGGGGAGGTCTAGGGCTAGAATTATTACTCTCGCTCTAACGATCGCGGCGATACCTCACATGTGTGATTTGAACACCGTTTTCATATGCAGACGCTGCTCACGTATGCGTTCGCTTCTGCGCGCGAGCTCGTCGGGACGGGGCGCTTTAACCACTTAAGCCCCAGACCATTACGCAGCTTAATGACCAGAGGTGTTTTTACAATTTGGCACTGCGCTGATTTAACTGGAAATTGTGCGAACATGCAATGTTGTACCCAAACGAAATTTGCGTCCTTTTCTTCCCACAAATAGAGCTTTCTTTTAATGGTATTTGATTGCCTCTGCGATTTTTATTTTTTGCGATATAAATGGAAAAAGACCGAAAATTTGGAAAAAAAAAGATATTTTCTACTTTTTGTTATAAGAAAAATCTAATAAACTCAATTTTAGTCATACATTTAGGCTGAAATGTATTCAGCCACATGTCTTTAGTAAAGAAAATGTCAATAAGCGTATATTTATTGGTTTGCGCAAAAGTTATAGCGTTTACAAACTAGGGTACATTTTCTGGAATTTACACAGCTTTTAATTTATGACTGCCTATCTCATTTCTTGAGGTGCTAAAATGGCAGGGCAGTACAAAACCCCCCCAAATGACCCAATTTTGGAAAGTAGACACCCCAAGGAAATTGCTGAGAGGCATGTTGAGCCCATTGAATATTTTTTTTTTGTCCCAAGTGATTGAATAATGACTGTAGCAAAATACTGAAACTGAAAAATGGTTTGGATCACTTCAAAGGTGACAGCAAAGATTCATTCCAGGAAATGTAGAGACAGAATGTCTACTGATGTCTGAATAAGTAAATTGGGTTAATTGGGGGTCTGAGGTAGCTTCCCATTCACCTATTGTCAGTGTCACGATCAGGCATCGGGCTTGAAGACCAGTTGCTATAGCAGTTGCAGGACAGGTATAAAGGCAGTCACTTCTGGCAGATGACACAGGCTCACCTGAGGTGCGGAGTCTAAGTACTAGCTGGTTTTCCCCAGAGCTCCGGGTGGTGGAGATGGATTTAGCTGCAAGCTAGTACCAGGTCGCGGTCCTCAGGTTTGCCCCACCAGGGTGTGAGCAGGCCGGGGTCCAGTGGCAGATCAGCAGATAAGGATTAAACAGCAGCGTGGTCAGTAACAAACCAAAAGGTCAATCACGAGTGGTTGCAGGTTGGGATCAGGCAGCAGAGTAGTCAAAGAACAAGCCAAGGGTCAATCACGAGTGGTAGCAAAATACAGAAGACAGCAGGGATGTCAAGAGCTAGGCACTGGCTGAGAAGGCACAATAACCTGGCAAAGAGGAAGTGCTGAGACAAGGCTTATATAGGAAGTTCATGGGAGGAGCAAGGAGTTCAAGGTTCATCGGTAATCAAGACTCAAGGCAGGGTTGTCCATTGGATCAGATAGGTTTGTCCAGCAGATCAGGCAGTGAGCTGTCCAGCATCCCAGATAGCTCAGTGGGAAGAGTAAATGCCAGACGAGGTCCCAGGTTCAAGCCCAGGTCCTGACAGTCAGTGTGTTAATGAAGCCACCTATTATCTGCTACGGGATGTAATTACACTCCTTGTAAGGTGTCTGGCACGGTTTCATTGTTATGGGTAAATATGCGGAGACAAACGTCTCACGCATACCAAATTGTTAGAAATAGTTCCAGGTAATTAAATCACTGTCATCTGTTAGTTGTTGAAAGGAATGCCCCTGGAAAATGAGTTAAGAAACCCCTTGCATGGGGAATGATATAAAAAAAAGCCAGCTGTGGCAAAATAAAGGGTTGATTTGCTCCCAGAACTGTGTGTCGTCCAGTTACTGGGGGGGTAACAGGTTGCCTTGGATAAGTTAGTACTTCCTCAGCTTCAAGGATTTCCCAGCGGACTTTGGAGTTCCGCAACACTGGTTGGCAGCGGTGGGATTAAAGCCTTGCAGCAAGAGGAAGCAGCGTTCATGCAAATTCGGCTACACGAATGGAAGTGTGAATGGAGACAAACTATGCTGGATTAAAAAGAGCAACGTTAAAGGATTTGCTGGAAGCAAAAGGGAAGAGCGCCCGCAATAAAACCAAAGCCGAGCTGATTGCAGAACTGACCGAGGGAGATCGGGCACACAGTATGGCTACAGAAGCCATGGAGACCGAGTTTGACCAAGAAGTGAAACGCAGGCTAGCGTTTTATGGAGAAAACCCCTCCACCGAGCTGGTACAGGCAACGTTAGCCCAAGTGGATGCCTTTATCACGGCGAGAGAAGAACGGGAGACCCAACTCCGGCTGGCGGAACAGCGTGCCTCTGAGAGACTGCTAACGACTACACCGGCACCAGAGACAAAACTAAAAGTAGCCCACGATGCCTTTAAAAAGTTTGTGGAAGCAGAGGAAGAGATCGATAGCTTCCTGCAAGATTTTAAATGGCAATGCAAGCTGTACCAAGTACCCCAGACAGACTGGGTACGGATCTTAGCTAGTAAGCTGTCAGGCCGTGCAGCAGAAGCCTACAGAGCCGTGCCAGAGGAGGAAATCGCAAGCTATAGCCGGGTAAAGGAAGTTATTTTGGCAAGATATGCCATCACCCCAGAAGCATACAGGAGACGCTTCCGGGACACAAAGAAACAGGAGAAGGACTCCCACACCGAATGGGCTTGCCGAATGCAGAGGGCAGCCCTAGCTTGGCTGCAAGCCCGTCAGGCAACCACAGCAGATGCGATCACCCAGCTGATTTTACTGGAGCAATTCTTTAATGGACTAAACCCAGAGGTACAGGAGTGGGTAAGGGACCGCAAACCTACCACTCTCTCGGAAGCGGCCAGGCAAGCTGATGAATATCAAGATGCCCGCAGGCCATAACAGACTAGCTTCAGACCAAACACCAGACCACCAGCTACACAACGACCAGGGCTAATCCCTACCCCCCCTGCAAATCGATACTTCGGGCGCAAGGGAGTGCAGTGCCATTCGTGCAAGCAATTTGGGCACTATCAGAGAGACTGCACTCAGAACCAGGACCAAGCCGCATGGATTCAACCAGGGCCACCCCCTCCAGCATGGGCTGCCGCTCATTGCTATCACACGGAAGCAGCCCCAGACAACCGCAGAGCTGAAGAATTGGAGGAACAATGGGGCGTCCTGCACGAGGCTGATCCAATACAAGCAGCTAACCGGGACAACCGGCAGCAACACAGGCAGACTGTCTGAGTCAATGGAAAGGTAGCCAATGGCCTACGTGATACTGGCACCACCATGACCCTACTACAGAAGAACCTCATCCCAGAGAGCCAACACACCGGAGACACTGTAGCCGTAAGAGTAGCGGGAGGCACCGTCTTCCGGCTACCCATTGCCCGTGTTCACCTGGATTGGGGGGTTGGTTCGGGACACGTGAATGTGGGGAGATGAAGGATTTGCCAGCGGATGTACTACTGGGGAATGATTTGGCCCCCCTCGTTTCTGCTTACGCCCCGATGGGCCCCGCTGAAGCCAACCCCGTGACTACCTGTGCACAGACCCGTGCTGCTGGAACCGACCCGCATGCTGCTGAGACCCGGGTAAGACTATCTTCTCAGACAGGTACCGTAGATCAGGCACAATATCACAGTCTAAAATTGGAATGTGACAAGTTGGCCAGTGAGAAATCGGAGATGCAACGACACTACGTCATGTATTATGAGATGTCCCATGGCTTGAACATTGAAATGCACAAACAGGCTGAAATTTGCAAAAGGTTAAATGGGATTTGCGCCCAGGTTTTGCCGTACCTCTCCCAAGAGCATCAGCAGCAAGTTTTGGGAGCCATTGACGGAGCAAAGCAAGTGACTTTTCCAGAACTGAATTCCATTATTCGCCCTGCAACCTTACAACCTCACCATCAGCTACTGACCCGGGAAACAGAACGGCAATGCTGACGGATTATCGCGGCAAACTGGACTGGAAAAGTGATCCGTGAGTACTCCCCGGACTTCCCCAAGCCGATCCGTTAAGGATCAGACTTTGTATGCCGGCGTGTGGGTAAGGGGGAGGAGTGTAGCAAAATACTGAAACTGAGAAATGGTTTGGATCACTTCAAAGGTGACAGCAAAGATTCATTCCAGGAAATGTAGAGACAGAATGTCTACTGATGTCTGAATAAGTAAATTGGGTTAATTGGGGGTCCGAGGTAGCTTCCCATTCACCTATTGTCAGTGTGTTAATGAAGCCACCTATTATCTGCTACGGGATGTAATTACACTCCTAGTAAGGTGTCTGGCACGGTTTCATTGTTATGGGTAAATATGCGGAGACAAACGTCTCACGCATACCAAATTGTTAGAAATAGTTCCAGGTAATTAAATCACTGTCATCTGTTAGTTGTTGAAAGGAATGCCCCTGGAAAATGAGTTAAGAAACCCCTTGCATGGGGAATGATATAAAAAAGCCAGCTGTGGCAAAATAAAGGGTTGATTTACTCCCAGAACTGTGTGTCGTCCAGTTACTGGGGGGGTAACAGGTTGCCTTGGATAAGTTAGTACTTCCTCAGCTTCAAGGATTTCCCAGCTGACTTTGGAGTTCCGCAACAATGACAAAAAAAAATTACAAAAAGTTGTCACTAAATGATATATTACTCACACTTGCCATGGTTATATGTGGAATTGCACCCCAAAATACATTCTACTGCTTCTTCCGAACACGGGGATACCACATGTGTGGGACTTTTTGGGAGCCTAGCCACGTACAGGACCCCAAAAACCAATCACCGCCTTCAGGATTTCTAAGGGCGCAAATTTTTGATTTCACTCCTCACTACCTATCACAGTTTCGAAGGCCATAAAATGCCAAAATAGCACAAGACCTCCCCCCAAATGACCCCATTTTGGAAAGTAGACACCCCAAGCTATTTGCTGAGAGGCATGTTGAGTCCATGGAATATTTTATATTTTGCCACAAGTTGCGGGAATATGACAAACTTTTTTTTTTTTGCACAAAGTTGTCACTAAATGATATATTGCTCACACATGCCATTAGCATATGCGAAATTACACCCCAAAATACATTCTGCTGCTTCTCCTGAGTACGGGGATACCACATGTGTGGGACTTTTTGGGACCCTAGCCGCGTATGGGGCCCCAAAAACCAAGCACCGCCTTTAAGATTTCTAAGGGCATAAATTTTTGATTTCACTCCTCACTACCTATCCCTACCTATCACAGTTTTAAAGGCCATAAAATGCCAAGATGGCACAAACCCCCCCAAATGACCCCATTTTGGAAAGTAGACACCCCAAGCTATTTGCTGAGAGGCATGTTGAGCCCATTGAATATTTTTTATTTTTTTGTCCCAAATGATTGTATAATGACAAAAAAAAAATGTACAAAAAGTTGTCACTAAATGATATATTGCTCAAACATGCCATAGTTATATGTGGAATTGCACCCCAAAATACATTTTTCTGCTTCTCCTGAGTACGGGAATACCACATGTGTGGGACATTTTGAGAGCCTAGCCGCGTACGGGGCCCCAAAAAAACCAAGCACCGCCTTCAGGATTTCTAAGGGCGTAAATTTTTGATTTCACTCCTCACTACCTATCACAGTTTTGAAGGCCATAAAATGCCAAGATAGCACAAAACCCCCCCCAAATGACCCCATTTTGAAAAGTAGACACCCCAAGCTATTTGCTGAGGGGCATGGTGAGTATTTACAGCTCTCATTTGTTTTTGAAAATGAAGAAAGAAAATATATATATATTTTTTTTCTTTTTTCAATTTTCAAAACTTTGTGACAAAAAGCGAGATCTGCAAAATACTCAACATACCTCTCAGCAAATAGCTTGGGGTGTCTACTATCCAAAATGGGGTAATTTGGGGGGGGGGGTTTGTGCCATCTGGGCATTCCATGGCCTCCGAAACTGTGATAGGCAGTGAGGAGTGAAATCAAAAATTTACACCCTTAGAAAGCCTGAAGGCGGTGCTTGGTTTTCGGGGTCCTGTACGCGGCTAGGCTCCCAAAATGTCTCACACATGTGGTATCCCCATACTCAGGAGAAGCAAAAGAATGTATTTTGGGGTGCAATTCCACATATAACCATGGCATGTTTGAGCAATATATCATTTAGTGACAACTTTTTGTAAATTTTTTTTTTCTTTTTGTCATTATTCAATCACTTGGGACAAAAAAAAAAAAATATTCAATGGGCTCAACATGCCTCTCAACAAATAGCTTGGGGTGTCTACTTTCCAAAATGGGGTCATTTGGGGGGGGGGGGGGTTTGAACTGTCCTGGCATTTTATACACAACATTAGGAAGCTTATGTCACACATCATCCACTCTTCTAACCACTTGAAGACAAAGCCCTTTCTGACACTTTTTGTTTACATGAAAACATCTTTTTTTTTTTTGCAAGAAAATTACGTTGAACCCCCAAACATTATAATTTTTTTTTAAAGCAAAGGCCCTACAGATTAAAATAGTGGGTGTTGCATTTTTGTTTCCACACAGTATTTGCGCAGCGATTTTTCAAACAAATTTTTGGGGGAAAAAACACACTTTTTTTTATTTTTAATGCACTAAAACACACTATATTGCCCAAATGTTTGATTAAATAAAAAAGATGATCTTAGGCCGAGTACATGGATACCAAACACGACATGCTTTAAAATTGCGCACAAACGCGCAGCGGCGACAAACTACATACATTTTTAAAAGCCTTTACAGGTTACCACATTAGATTTACAGAGGAGGTATACTGCTAAAATGACTGCCCTCGATCTGACCTTCGCGGTGATACCTCACATGCATGGTGCAATTGCTGCTTACATATGACGCTAGACCGACGCTTGCGTTCGCCTTTGAGCAGGGGGGGACAGGGGTGCTTTTTTTTTATTATTATTATTTATTTTGCTTTTTTATTTTATTTTTAAAAACTGTTCCTTCCATTTTTATTTATTTTTTACCATTTTTATTGTTATCTCAGGGAATGTAAACATCCCCTATGATAGCAATAGGTAGTGACAGGTACTCTTTTTTTGAAAAAAATTGGGGGTTAGACCCTAGATCTTTCCTCTGCCCTCAAAGCATCTGACCACACCAAGATCGGTGTGATAAAATGCTTTCCCAATTTCCCAATGGCGCTGTTTATATCCGGGGGGGGGGGGACATTCCCTCCCACTGCTTGTAAAAGCAGTCTAGAGGCTAATTATCTGCTAGGATTGCTTTTACATGAAAGCAGACCGCTGGCTGAAAAGAATGATACCAAGATGATACCTAAACCCGCAGGCATCATTCTGGTATAACCATTCAAAGTCCAGCAACATACCAGTACGTTGCTGGTCCTTGTTGGACATGTATTGTAATGGTTTTTTTCATGCAGCCTGTTGGCTGAACGAAAAAAATAGATTGATCGGTGGGTATGCCCACCATTAGAATACCTCCCTTCATCCACCCACTTCTAATGATGGGCATACATGCACCATTTATATATGTCGAAGCATGGGGGCATCCTCCTGCAAAAAAGTTATGCCGCGTACACGCGGTCAGACTTTTCCACGGGCAAGCCTCCGTCGGAATTTCGACCGTATGTACGCGGCATAAAAGGTTATGCCGCGTACACACGGTCTGACTTTTCCATGGGCAAGCCTCCGTCGGAATTTAGACCGCATGTTCGCGGCATTAGGAGCAAAATCGCACCTCTGCCCCTGCTGCCACCATGCTTCGGCATATATGCTCTTTTTTTTTAACTGTGGTGGTGAAATCACCTCCTACAGCGTTGGAGTCACGGCTTTATGTATCGTGGGAGCAAACGATGTTGCTGTCAAGATAAATAATTCCGCGCTGCAACTGAATGGCGTACCTGCTAAGCAAATGATGGTTAACATTAAAACAAAGTAACATTACAGTATAACAGTAAGACCATACCATACCATACCTGCAAAGCAAATACCAAAAAAAACCTAGTAAAAAATAAAAATAAATTTTAACGCAACCTGTGCCTAAAATATATATATGCCGAAGCATGGGGGCATCCTCCCGCAAAAAAGTTATGCCGCATACACACGGTCAAACTTTTCCATGGGCAAGCCTCCGTCGGAATTTCGACTGTATGTACGCGGCATAAAAGGTTATGCTGCGTACACACGGTCAGACTTTTCTACGGGCAAGCCTCCGTTGGAATTTCGACCGTATGTACGCGGCATTAGGAGCAAAATCGCTCCTCCGCCCCTGCTGCCCCCATGCTTCGGCATATATGCTCTTTTTTTTAACTGTGGTGGTGAAATCACCTCCTACAGCGTTGGAGTCACGGCTTTATGTATCGTGGGAGCACGATTTTTCTTTTTTACACTTTTTTTTGTAACTTTAACAACTCTAACGGTTCGGGTCTCTCAAAATGCAATGGCATCTTGGGAGACCCTGTGTAAGTGTGTCCTAGTCTGTGAAATGCTGTACCCTATGCTAAAATTTCACTTTTGTGTGGTAGCGTTCAAAACATTTACCAATGCAAAGATCAGGATTGTCAGGACAGAGTGGACAAAAATAACGGGTGTCACGCCTAAATCCGCACTTGCTACAGACACAACATCTTTTTTGGGGGGTTCGTTGGGTAGGGGTACTCTTGAGGACATACGGAAAATGCCTCTCATTCAGCCGGCTTACTGCATTTGGTTGGGGATGGTGAGGTGCATAACCGCCTGGATACAGGAGTTCTGTGACTATCTCATCCTGGAATTTTAGGAAGGATAAAGTCCCGCCTGAAGCTCTGTATAGCACATGAGCATTCAGCAAAGCCAATTGAAATAAGGATAGAGACACTTTTTTGTACCAGCGTCTCGCCTTACGGGCAATTAGATACGGCGCCAACAACTGGTCGTTGAGGTCCACCCCTCCCATATTTTGGTTATATTCGTGGACACAGAGGGGTTTCTCCACAACACCAGTCGCCGTACGAATATGGACTGTCGTGTCTGCGTGAAGGGAGGTAAGAATGAAAACATTCTTATTATCCCTCCACTTCACAGCGAGCAAATTATTACACTTCAAGCAGGCTCTCTCCCCCAGCCTAAGATGGGAATCTACAAGCCCCTGGGGAAAGCCCTGGCGATTAGGTCGCACGGTGCCACATGCTCCAATCTGATGATCAAACAAGTGACTAAACAGTGGCACGCTTGTGTAATAATTGTCCACATACAAGTGGTACCACTTTCCGAATAAGGGCGACACCAAGTTCCACACTATCTTGCCAGCGCTCCCTATGTAATCTGGGAAGTTCTCTGGCTCTAGCTGACTATCTTTTCCCTCATAAACCGTAAAGCTCCATACATAGCCTGTTGCCCTGTCACAGAACTTATAGAGCTTGACCCCGTATCTGGCACGCTTGCTGGGAAGGTACTGCTTGAAAGACAAGCGGCCAGAAAATTTAATCAGGGACTCATCAACGCAGACAACTTGATCGGGAATAAACAAGGCTGCAAAACGTTCGTTGAAGTGGTTTATGAGGGGCCGAATTTTTTAGAGCCGGTCGTATTCAGGGTCTCCACGTGGACGACAAAGTTCATTGTCGTTGAAATGCATGAACCGCAAGATCTGCTTGTATCGTTTCCTGGGCATTGAGACAGAGAACACGGGCATATGGTCAATTGGGCGCGTGGACCAATGGGCGCACATTGACGAGAATTTATGTGTGCCCATGTTGAGGGAAAGGCCCAGAAAGGTCTTAAATTCGGAAACCGTAATTGGTTTCCAATCTCTGGCAATGGAAGGCAACTGGGGATTAGTGGCGATGAATTGACCAGCATATAAATTACTCTGGTCCACAATAGATCTATAGAGATCTTCCGTGAAAAACAGCGAATAAAAATCAAGTGGCGTAAAATCAGCTGTTTCCACCTGAATACCGGGTTGGGCAGTGAATGGGGGAAGTACGGGTTCTGCAGAAGTGTTGGGCACCCAATCAGGATAGGCGAATTCTGCAGGAAGGGCACTTTGGGCACAACGGCCTGCCTTTGTCTTCTTCTTGGTGGCAGCGGGACACTACTTGTGCTTGCCACCTCGCCAGCTTGAACTGCACTTATGGGACTCGCCACATCACCACGTGATACTGCAGTGCTGGATGTACGCCCAGGCTGTACTAGGCCACTGGTGATTGCCAGTTCACCAGAAGGAATAGCGGCGCTAGTACTACTCTGCTCCATAATACAAGAGCCCTGCTGTTCTTTCTCCTCAACAACATCAAAAGATCGGGATCGGGTACGCCTGACCTTAGCAGGGACCCCACCTTCGTCGTCAGTGCTATCTGACATGGAGCCGCTGTCTTCACTGTCTTCTACGGGAAGGTATTCTGAGCCTGAATCTGACAGATACGTGACCTCCTCTTCACTATCTGTCATGCTCAGAATCTCGTAGGCCTCTTTACTAGTGTACCTTCGATTTGCCATTTTGGGCTCTAAATTTAGTGGTACACTAGTAAGATTCACAGGTAAAAAAGCACCTGACTGTCAGCAAATGTATCAAACGCCTAAAAAAAAACTGTTATGCCGCGTACACACGATCATTATTCACGACGGTTAAAAAACCGCCGTGAATAATGACATTAAAAACGAGGGAACGGCTTGTTCCCCACACACGGTCGTTTTTCACGTCATTTTTTCTCTTGACGAGAAAAACGACCGTCTGTGGGCTCCGCGGCAGTGTTTCCCTATGGGAAAACTGCAGCGGGAAACATGTCGAAAAAAACGACGAGAAAAATTAGAACATGTTCTAATTTTTCTCGTCATTTTTAATGCCGTTTTTCTCGTCGAAAAAAACGGCAAAAAGCCCACAGACGACCGTCGAGAAAAACGTCGAGAAAAACGGCCGTGTGTACGCGGCATTAGCAATCGCAGGGATCAGGCCTGTCTCTGCGAATGCTGCAGTTATGTGTGTTGTGTTTGGTAAGTGACAGTAATCGATCGATACTGCACTTGGGTGGGCTGGGCTGGGCGGAGAGGCTAAACGCAGGTGCTAGCAGGTATCTAGCAGGTATCTGGGCTGATCCCGCTAATACTGCATTTTTGGGAACCCTAAACCGCTGGGGACGCTAGTATAGATCTGATCAGATACTATACCACTAAGGGAGATGTATGCTTTGCGTGTGGGTGTTTGCGTTACTGGCACTAACCTGATGCTGCCTGGGGCGACGCGGACCCTCTCTGACACTAAAACCAAATTGATATCACCCGCCGGGCGATCAGGGGGTTAAACCTTTATTGGGTTATATACGGCGGGTGCCCTGATGCTATAAAAAGCAAACTAACCAACCAGCGTCACTCGTACCACTTATATGGTGATCACTGGTGAAAGGGTTAACTAGGGGCAATCAGGGGGTTAAAACCTTTATTAGGTTATATATGGGGGTACCTAACGCTATATAAAAACCTGACGGGTAACCTAAATAACTAAATAACTAACTGGCTAACCAGTGTCACCAGTGACACTTATACAGTGATCACTGGTGAAAGGGTTAACTCTAGGGGCAATCAGGGGGTTAAAATAATATATGGGGGTACCTGACGCTATAAATAACTGGCCACCTAGGGCACCACCGACACTAATACAGCAATCGGAAAAACGATCGCTTAGTGACGCTGGCGTTAGGGGGTGAAAGGGTTACCTGGGGGGCGATTAAGGGGTTAAACCTTTATTAGGGGGGGTTAGGGGGCTACCCTGGACCTAAAGGGGCCTAAACCTAACTGCCCTGCAACTGTTTACTGTCACAAATGACACTGATTGCAGTGATCAGTAAAAAAATGACCACTGCAAACGGTGACACTGTGACTGGGGGTACTGGGGGTGATCTGGGGGGTGACTGGGGGGGTGTAAGTGTGCCTACATGTACTGGTGTTAGTGTAGTGTTGGTGCACTTACTGTGAGATGTCTTCTCTCCTCGCGCCGGATCGAAAAGACCGCCACGAGGAGAGATGACATCACTTCCTCTGCCTGTGTTTACATTACACAGGCAGAGGAAGATTGTCATTTGCCGGGAGCGATCGTGAGGGGGTGGCCGGAAACCAAATGGCGCCCCCTCATCACGGATCGCTTCTGAACGGAAAACCACCGCTCACTGTACCAGAGGGGGGTCCGATCGGACCCCCCACCCATACGAAGGCAGTCACGTACAGGTACGTGATTGTGCCTGTCTGTGCCATTTTGCCGACGTATATATACAGTGAGCGGTCGTTAATTGGTTAAAAAAAATATTCTTTTTTTTTCTTATTTATTTTACTTTCTTTATTGATTTTAAAACTGTTTTTTTTTTGTTTTTTTTAATTGGGTCACTTTTATTCCTATTACAAGGAATGTAAACATCCCTTGTAATAGAAAAAAGCATGACAGGTCCTCTTAAATATGAGATCTGGGGTCAAAAAGACCTCAGATCTCATATTTGGACTTAAATACAATAAAATATAAAAAAAAAAAATGTCATTTGAAAAAAAAAAAAAAAAAATGACCCTTTAAGAGTGTGACGGATCTCGGATACCCCAGGTGGGCACATCCGTTAGACCTGTGTCTCCTGTCCTCCAAACGCACCCGCAGCCTGCAGATTCACCATAACCAGCCCCTAACCCCTCAATCAGCAGACAAGCCACACAGGTAAGGTCTGGACAGCCGCACTCCAATAAAAACGCCTTTATTGTGCAAAATAACAAAAGTACACACCACAGCAGGGTACAGGATACAAACTGACGTGTTTCACACTCAACAGTGCTTAGTCATAGCTATACAACCATAAAACTTTGCTACAAATATATACTAGTGCATATTGAACATGTGATCAATTGTGTAATTAATTGAAACAAATCAATTATTTAAATGAAATTTGGTTAATAACAAACATGTTGTCAGGGTCACCTGTGGCCAGGTGACAGATGCACACCGTAGGGGGACAGGAGTGCACCGCGAGGTAGTGAACCCTATGGCTGGCTTCTGTGGGTAGGAAACTGGGTGGTTGTGGAAAGCGGGACCAGAGGAGCACAACCGGGATCCCAACGGAAGCGAGAGCCAAGATTCCCCAGGGCGCGGAGTCTAAGACCCAGCTGGTCTTCTCCAGGGCCTCTAGTGGTGAGGATGTTACGCTGCAGGCTGGGACCAGGTCGCGGCCCCTGGAGTTTCCTAGCTCACGCCCCGTAGGATAAGGGGAAGCAGCAGCACACGATAGAGAGAACCGAATAACAAGCCGAAGGTCAGGGGCCACAAGCAGACAAGGATAACGAAGAACGAGCCGAAGGTCAAGGGTCACGAGCAGACAGGGATGGTCGGGGACAAGCCAATAACGTAACAGAGAGACAGACGTAGCACACGGCAGGCAGGAACCCAAACACACAATGCCTAACAAACACGTTGATCAGCAAAGCAGGCTTGCAGTGCACAGGTTAATATAGTGTTCAGTGATAGGGCCTGGGGTGGAGTCAGGCTGGGAGGAGATTATAAAGGAAGCCAGGTGAAGGAGGTCTGGTCTCTAGATGAACACATGAGGAGGAAGGTAAGATGGCAGACAGACATTAATGCATATCCATGACAGTACCCTCCCTCTTACGAGGCCTCCCCCTTCCCCGCCTGGGCCCAGGTTTAGAGGGAAACTTCAGATGAAACTCCTTTAACAGACGAGGTGCAAAGACCTCAGATGCAGTGATCCAAGACCTCTCCTCAGGACCAAACCCTTTCCAATGAACGAGGTACTGAAGAACGCCTTTACAGAGTCGGGAGTCCAGAATTTGACTGATCTCGTACTCCTGATTATCCTCCGAGACAGGCGCCACGGTAGGAAGAGGACGAGAGAATTTATTGAGGACTAAAGGCTTTAGAAGAGCAACATGAAAGGAGTTAGTGATTTTAAGGCTCTTAGGAATCTGGAGTTTGAAACAAACCGGATTCAGTTTAGCAGTTACCGTGTATGGACCGATGAATCGTGGAGCAAACTTCAGAGAAGGAACTCGGAGCTTGATGTTCCTGGTAGAGAGCCAGACTTTGTCCCCTGGCTGAAGAGAAGGCGGTTTACGCCTGCGGCGGTCTGCAAAGCCTTTGAATTTTTCAGCAGCTGCCCGGAGGGAATCATGAACGTGACCCCAAACGGAATTGAGAGACTCCTGAACCGAAGCCAAAGCTGGAATGTCTGGAGAACAGATCATAGGAAGAGGAAGTTGAGGGTGTTTTCCATAAACTGTGAAAAAGGGTGTCTTCTGCGAACTGGTATTCACATGATTGTTATGGGAGAATTCTGCCCACGGGAGTAGAGAGGACCAATCGTCATGGTGAGAAGACACAAAGGTGCGAAGAAAGACCTCTAACTCCTGATTAACCCTCTCAGTCTGTCCATTGGATTGGGGATGGTAAGAAGAAGAAAAATCCAAGACAATATTGAGGGATTTGCAAAAGGCTCTCCAAAAACGAGACGTGAATTGGACTCCCCTGTCGGAAACAATATGAGAAGGGACCCCATGTAGGCGGAGAATTTCTCGAATGAAAATGGGAACCAAGGCAGGGGCAGAAGGAAGACCAGGAAGAGGAACAAAATGAGCCATCTTGGAGAATCGATCGATTACCACCCAAATGACTGTATTATTCTCAGACAGTGGGAGATCGGTGATAAAATCCATGGCAATATGGGCCCAGGGTTCCTTAGGAATAGGCAAGGGCATGAGGAGACCAGCAGGAGCTTGTGTGGAGGATTTGGACTGAGCACAGACATGACAAGCTTTAACGTAGTCTTTGACGTCTGAGCGGAGATTAGGCCACCAGTAGTGACGACTGATGAGTAGGAAGGATCGGAGGAATCCAGAATGCCCTGCCACCTTGGAATCATGTCCCCAACGAAGGATCTTAGCTCTTAGCTCAGTGGGGACAAAGGTCTTACCAGGCGGAATTTTAGACTTCAGGGTGGTAGAGTGGGCAACAATGCATGAGGTGGGAATGATCGGCTCAGGTTCAGGGGCGGACTCCTCGTCCAAAGTGTCAAATGACCTAGAGAGCGCATCAGCCCGACCGTTGCAGGAACCAGGTTTGTAGGTAATCGTGAAATTAAAACGGGCAAAGAAGAGACTCCACCTGGCCTGTCTAGGATTCAGACGTTTAGCATTCTGTAGATACTGTAAATTCTTGTGATCGGTAAAGATCGTTATGGAGTGAGGGGAACCCTCCAAGAGATGACGCCACTCCTCTAACGCCAATTTAATAGCGAGAAGTTCCCGATCACCGATGGCATAATTCCTCTCTGCCTGAGAAAATTTTTTGGAGAAGAACGCACATGGTTGGCGTCTCTTCTCAAAGATTTGAAGAAGCACAGCTCCCACCCCCATTGAGGAAGCGTCCACTTCAATAAAAAATGCATTCCCAGGATTTGGTCTCCTCAAGAGGGGGCCAGAAACAAAGGCCTGTTTCAGGTTGTGAAATGCAGAGACAGCTTCGGGAGGCCAGTCTCTGGCATTCACACCCTTCTTGGTCAAAGCGATAATAGGCGCGGCAATGGAAGAGTAATTCCTTATGAACTGCCTATAATAATTAGTGAAGCCAAGAAAGCGCTGTGTGGCCTTGAGGCTAGCAGGAAGAGGCCAGTTGGTGATAGCCAAGACCTTCCCAGGGTCCATACGAAGCCCCGAACATGAGACAAAGCACCCCAAAAACAGGACCTCAGAACATTCAAAGGAACATTTCTCCAGCTTGGCATAGAGATTGTTCTCTCTAAGACGTTGAAGTACAGTGCGGACATGGTTTCTGTGGACGAGCAGATTTTCAGAAAAGATCAGAATGTCATCCAGATAGATGACAACAAACTGGTACAGCAGATCTCTGAAGATTTCATTGACAAAGTTTTGAAACACGGCTGGAGCATTACACAGACCAAAAGGCATCACCAGATATTCGTAATGCCCGTCTCTAGTGTTAAATGCAGTCTTCCATTCGTCACCCTCCCGTATTCGAATGAGATTGTACGCGCCTCTGAGATCCAACTTGGTGAAAATGGAGGCACCCTTCAACCTATCGAATAGCTCAGATATTAAGGGTAAGGGGTATCGATTTTTAATAGTAACCGCATTTAAACCCCGATAATCGATGCAGGGTCTTAAGGTACCATCCTTTTTGGCAACAAAAAAGAACCCTGCCCCTGCAGGCGATGAGGATTTCCGGATGAACCCTCTCTCCAGATTCTCTGCTACATACTCCGACATGGCCTGGGTCTCTGGGATGGACAGAGGGTAGGTACGACCCCTGGGTAGAGTTGCTCCGGGGACAAGATCAATAGCACAGTCAAAAGACCTGTGGGGAGGAAGCACCTCAGCTGATTTTTTACAGAACACATCCCGGTAATCGCTGTATGCGGCGGGAAGATCAGAAGAAACAGAAGTGGCAGCAACCGGAAGACTCTCCTTGGGGGTCACCTTGAGAAGACACAACGAGAAACATGAGGAACCCCAGGCCAGGATCTGCCCAGAGACCCAGTCCACATGTGGAGAGTGGAGCTGTAGCCAAGGGAGGCCCAATACAACTGGGGTAGAGGCCTTGGGTAGAATAAGAAAGGATATCCACTCCTGGTGGAGAATCCCTACCGACATCCTAATGGGTAGCGTCTGGAAGCGAATAGGGCCCCCTGGGAGAACAGTGCCATCAATTGCCGAGACTACCAATGGGGTAGTGAGAGGTGAAAGGGTAAGCTTCATAGAAGAAGCAGTTCTCCAATCCATGAAATTGCCGGCAGCCCCGGAATCCAGGTATGCAAGGGTTGACTGAGGAGAAGTGCCTACATGAAGGGACACCGGCAAGAGCAGGCGAGAAGGTGATGTTTCTGGGTCCAATACTCCACCTTCCAAATGTATTAGACCCGAGCGTTTCCCGGACGAAGCGAGCAGGAGTCACGAAAATGACCCTTGCCCCCACAATAGAGGCACAAGCCCAGAGTTCTGCGCCTAGCACGTTCTTCGGGGGTTAGTCTGGTCCGGCCCAGCTGCATAGGTTCTTCAGCAGGTAGAGGATGCTCCACGGAATGAAGGGAGGGGAGCTCAGACTGGCTAGGACCCAGAGAGTGCTGGCGTCTTTTTTCTAAGGACCTCTCTTGAAAACGAATGTCGATCTGGTTGCATAATGAAATTACATCGTCCAGACCGACGGGAATGGCTCTTCCCGCTAATTCGTCTTTCACTCGGTCAGAGAGGCCATGTAAAAAGGTAGCGACCAGGGCCTCATTATTCCAGCTCAATTCAGCTGTGTGGATACGGAACTGAAGAGCATATTGCCCCACTGAACTAGATTCTTGGCGAAGACGTAAGACAGCACTAGCCGCTGAAGAAGCCCGAGCCGGCTCTTCGAAGATATTACGAAAGAGCTTCAAGAATTCGGACAGACTGGAAACCACCGGATCGTTCCTCTCCCACAGGGGGGCAGCCCAGGCCAAAGCTTCACCGGAGAGGAGGGAAATGATATAGGCTACCTTAGCCCGGTCAGATAGGAAGCTTTGAGGCTGAAGCTCAAAATGAATAGTGCATTGGCTGAGAAACCCCCTGCAGGCCTTGGAGTCCCCAGAGAAACGGAACGGAGCTGGCAATCTTAGTGAGTGTGAGGCTGCGACTGGTGCGATAGGTACAGCCGCTGGTTGTACTTGGGGTTGCGGATTCGGGGTTCCCAAGAAGACCTGAAGCTGCTCGAATCGAGAAGCCAGATCCTGGAGGAATCGCATCACCTGGGTCTGATTTGATTCCTGGGTCTCAAGTCTGCGAACTATGCCCTGCAATGGATCATCCGCGGGAAGCGGGATGTCAGCCGGGTTCATGGCTGATCAAACTGTCAGGGTCACCTGTGGCCAGGTGACAGATGCACACCGTAGGGGGACAGGAGTGCACCGCGAGGTAGTGAACCCTATGGCTGGCTTCTGTGGGTAGGAAACTGGGTGGTTGTGGAAAGCGGGACCAGAGGAGCACAACCGGGATCCCAACGGAAGCGAGAGCCAAGATTCCCCAGGGCGCGGAGTCTAAGACCCAGCTGGTCTTCTCCAGGGCCTCTAGTGGTGAGGATGTTACGCTGCAGGCTGGGACCAGGTCGCGGCCCCTGGAGTTTCCTAGCTCACGCCCCGTAGGATAAGGGGAAGCAGCAGCACACGATAGAGAGAACCGAATAACAAGCCGAAGGTCAGGGGCCACAAGCAGACAAGGATAACGAAGAACGAGCCGAAGGTCAAGGGTCACGAGCAGACAGGGATGGTCGGGGACAAGCCAATAACGTAACAGAGAGACAGACGTAGCACACGGCAGGCAGGAACCCAAACACACAATGCCTAACAAACACGTTGATCAGCAAAGCAGGCTTGCAGTGCACAGGTTAATATAGTGTTCAGTGATAGGGCCTGGGGTGGAGTCAGGCTGGGAGGAGATTATAAAGGAAGCCAGGTGAAGGAGGTCTGGTCTCTAGATGAACACATGAGGAGGAAGGTAAGATGGCAGACAGACATTAATGCATATCCATGACACATGTGTGGTTGAAAGTGAACCTGAAAAATGAAGTAGTTAATTTTATATAAATATAAGTGCTGGATGAATGTGCAAGTATAGTGCTATGAAGAATTATTTGATTTTTTTTTGAGATTATTATTGTATAATGTTACTCATTCATATACATTCAATAAATACATCATTAAAGACATATACCTATATATCATTTAAGACACAAATTGATCTTATTTGAATCATAACATTGTTTCGAAATACATCGATCGATTTTACTGACCGATTTATTTAACGCTATTTATTAGATACACGTTTTGGTCATTTGTTGCAATACATGTTTCTGAACATATTGATCGACGACATCAACCGATTCATTTTAGGTTCTTCATAGGATACATATTGAAGTTACTCACCATAGTGTATGCCAGTTTGGTGTAATAGCTATACAATAGGGGCCAAATAGTCTAACTCAATTTATCAATTTAAAATTTCATATAACATATAAGATAAAGTTTTGAGTTACTTGTCATTATATATGCTAGACCCAGCCGAGCCCATGCACTGATCCATTGTCCTGTTCTCTCTATATATTTACTGATCTTTTTGATCGACTGATTCAAGGACTCTATTTTATAGGACATGGGTCATAGTCATTTGTATTGACATGTGCTGCCCTGGCATGACTGTCATATATCATTGGTCAACAACATGTAGTCTGAGATATACACACAATTTTTATTTTATCTTTTAAACGGTATGCTCCCTTCTGTTCATTTATTCAGGTTTTTACTTTTCATTTTTAGTTTTCTCCCCCCTCCCCCCTCTTTTGAGGATAGATATCATTTAGACACAAATTGATCTTATTATTTGAATCATAACATTGCTCCCAAACACATCGATCGATTGGATTGACCGATTAATTTAATGTCATTCATAAGATACATACTTTGGTCATTCGTTGTAATACATGCTAGGACGATGCCAAGCTCATTAACTGATTTACGACATTGTTTCTGAACATATCGATCGATCATATCGACAGATTTATTTGGGTTTTTCATAGGATACATATCTCGGTTACTGATTATAGTACATGCCAGTTTGGGGAAAAAGGGATTTTTATAACAGCTTACCTGTAAAATCCTTTTCTTGGAGTACATCACGGGACACAGAGCGACTTAGTCATTACTAATGGGTTATATAGATTACCTTCAGGTGTTGGCACTGGCCAATTCCAAACCGGAAGTACCCTCCCCTATATAAGCCCCTCCCACCCGGGAGCACCTCAGTTTTGTAGCCAAGCAATAAGTGTCCCAAAAAGAGGGGTGGGAGCTCTGTGTCCCGTGATGTACTCCAAGAAAAGGATTTTACAGGTAAGCTGTTATAAAAATCCCTTTTTCTTTTTCGTACATCACGGGACACAGAGCGACTTAGTCATTACTAATGGGACGTCCCAAAGCAATGCCAAATGAGGGGAGGGATACATAAGCTGGGCGCCATCAGGCATGAGGCTCTTTTGCGGCCTGCAACACACTGCGCCCAAAGGCGACATCCTCCTGACTTCTGACGTCTACCTGGTAGAATCTAGTAAACGTGTGTACTAAGGACCATGTTGTGGCCTTACAGTACTTGAGCCAGGGAGGCTTGGTGATGCACTGCCCATGAAGTTCCAACTGCTCTTGTGGAGTGCGCCCTAACTTTGAACGGAGGCGGTCTCCTTTTCAAGCCATAGGCCTGTATTATGACCTGTCGAATCCACTTGGCTAAAGTAGATTTTTGATGCTGCCTGACCCTTTCTGGGGCCTTCCGGCAGAACAAACAAAGTATCCGTTCTGCGAATCTGAGCAGTGGCTTTAAGATAAGCTTTAACTGCTCTTACTACATCCAAAGAATGCAATAACTTTTCCTCTACCGAACTAGGTTTGGGGAAAAAGGAAGGAAGAACCACATCTTGGTTCAAATGGAACCTCGATACCACCTTAGGAAGAAGGCTGGATGAGGACGTAATACTACTCTGTCCTTATGGATAACCAGATATGGCTCCTTACAGGACAAGGCGGCTAATTCCGATACTCTTTTAGCCGAACCAATGGCTACTAAGAAAATCAATTTCCTGGTGAAAAGAACCAAGAAAATGTGCCGCAATGGTTCAAATGGTTGTTTCTGTAGAACCGACAGAACCAGGTTTAAGTCCCATGGACATATGGGAATACTAACCGGAGGGCTAATACGCATCACTCCTTGTATGAAAGCTTTGATTAATGAATGCAAAGCCAAGGGCCTTTGAAAAAAAAATATTGACAAGGCCGTCTGACCCTTGATAGTACTCAAGGCAAGCTTCCTATGTACAGCCCACTGTAGGAAGTCCAGAATCCTACCTATTACGTACTTACGTGGATGCCATTTCCTGGCCTCACCCCACGTGATGTACGCCTTCTAGATCCTATAATAGATCTGCCTGGATACCGGCTTCCTGGCATTGATCATGGTAGATACCACAGGATTAGAGAGCCCTCTCTTTTTTAGAATGTGGGCTTCTATAGCCAGGCCGTCAACCTAGGGCTGGTAAGGAAGGGTAGTATATCGGTCCTTGCGAAAGCAGGTCCGGACGATGTGGGAGGGTCCAAGGACTTCCCACTGACATTTTTACAATCTCCGCGTACCATGCCCTTCGGGGCCACGCTGGAGCCACCAGAATCACTGGTTTCTTTTCTACCCTGATTCTGCGGATTAATCGCGGTGGGAATGCATATATCAGCTTGAACTGATCCCAAGGGAACACTAGGGCATCCGAACCGCAAGCTAGGGGATCCTTTGTGCGAGACACAAATCTGTCCACCTTTGCGTTGAATCTGGATGCTAGCAAATCTACATCCGGTGTTCCCCACCGCTGGCATATTGCCTGGAAAACCTCGGGGTGAAGAGACCATTCCCCCGGGCATAATTGCTGGCGACTTAAAAAAGTCCGCTCTCCAATTTTCCACTCCTGGGATGAAAACCGCGGATATGGCTGTGACATACCTTTCTGCCCATTCCAGGATGCATTTCGCTTCCCTCTGGGCTGCACGACTCCTGGTGCCACCCTGGAGATTGATATATGCCACTGCTGTGGCATTGTCTGATTGAATTCTGACAGGTGACCCTTGGAGTTTGGATGTCCATGCTACTAGGGCATACCGGGCTGCTCGTATCTCTAAGAGATTGGTGGGCAGGGCCTTCTCTGCTTCTGACCACTTGCCCTGGAGAGACCATTGCTCCAGTACTGCCCCCCAGCCTATGAGGCTGGCAACTGTAGTGACCACCTTCCAAGAAACCGGACTGAAGGGTTTCCCTTCCCAGATTCTGGGGCACCAACCACCAATGGAGGCTCTTGCGAACGGAAGGGGACAGGGACATTGGTAAGTCTAAAGCCTGAACTTTTTTGTTCCAGGCTGACAGTATGGCCCTCTGCAAGTTCCTTGAATGGAATTGACCGTAGGGTACCGCTTCGAATGAAGCCACCATTTTTCCCAGCAGCCTTATACACAGGCGTATGGATGGTTTTTCTTTTTTGTACCCACTAAGTGGGTCAAATCTTTCAAAGACGACACCTTCTCTGGAGGTAAGAAAATCTTTCTCTGATTTGAATCCAGTCTTAGCCCCCAAGTATTCCAGGCTTTTGACTGGTTTTAGGGCTGACTTGTCTCGGTTGATAATGCAACCGTGAGATTCCAGATACTTGATTATCTTGTGAACGACCACTTCTAGTTTTTTTCACTGAGTGGTCTATCAGCAACAAGTCGTCTAGATATGCCATTATCGTTACACCTTGTGTTCCTAGTTTGGCCAATCGTAGGGCCAGAATTTTTGTGAACACTCGTGGTGCCGTGGCCAGACCGAAAGGTAAGGCTCTGAACTGAAAATGGCGCCCTTCTACTGCAAGGCGTAGAAATTTCTGGTGGGCCGGACAGATGGGAATATGCAAATAAGCATCCCTTATGTCGATCGAGGCTAACCATTCCTGCCCTTGTAGGGCGGTGGCCACCGATCGGATCGACTCCATCCGAAAAAAGTCCTGATATGTAGGAACTTGTTTAGCCCTTTTATATTCAATATGGGCCTCATGTCCCCATTTGGTTTGGGGACTGTGACAAGGTTCGAGTAAAACCCGAACCCGTTTTCTTTCAAGGGAACCTTCATGATTACCCTTGGGGCAATAGTTGCTCTAGTGCCAGAAGGAGGGATCCACTCTTCTGGGGATCGCTTGGCACGTTTGACCTTATAAAATGGGCAGGAGGAATGTCTTTTAACTCCAGCCTGTATCCCAGACTTACTGCGGGGATCACCCATCTCTGATGGTGTCCCGCCAGGTCTCTGTGAACAACTGAAGTCTTCCCCTCACCCGACTGAGTGGGGGCAACCCTTCATGACTTAGGGGGAGGTTTTGTACCTCTCTTGACCCAGGGTTTCTTGATACCCTGTGATTGTCCCTGATTTCTGCCCCCTGGATTTGACCGCGGAGGCCGTCGGAACTGTTTCACAGCCGATGTGCGAGGGACTGGAGAAGTAGGCCTCTTAAAAGAAGGACTTCTACCCTTGTTCTTAACCGGTAAGAGTGAACTTTTACCGGCAGAAATTTTCTGGATATATTTGTCCAGATCTTCTCCAAATAAGCGTTCTCCATGAAATGGGAAGCTAACCAGCAGTTTTTTACAGGTAGCTTCAGCAGACCAGTTTTTGAGCCACAGAAGCCTGTACTATAGACAGCGTAAAGCGGGAGGCCTGTTGGATTGTATCCTTTATGGCGTCCACCGCAAAACACAAGGCTCTAGGCAGGTCAGCTAGGGCAAGAGCCTGCTGATCTGGTAAGTCCCTTAAGACTTGTTTCAACTGATCTTTCACTGCTTGGCAGACTCCAATCGCTGCTACCGCAGGTTGTGTCACCATGCTTGCTGTAGAGAAAGCAGATTTTAGTAAAGACTCCAATTTTTTATCTATTGGGTCTTTGACATTGGAACATTATCTACTGGACATGTCAGTGATTTGTTAACAGAAGAGATGGCTGCGTCCACTGTAGGGACCCTCCATTTTTTTATGAACTTATCCTCCATGGGATAGATCACCGGAAATCTCTTGGGGGGAGCAAATATTTTATCAGGATGCTCCCAATCCTGGTAAATAAGCCCTTCTAATAAAGGGTGGATTGGGAAGGAACAGACAGCCTGGGGAGCTTTTAGCGACCCCAGCGAGGAAACCGTAGTGGATGGTGGTTCCGCCAGAGGCATTTTAAATGCTGATCGGACCATATTAGTCAGAGACTGAACCCATAATCTTTCAGCCTGAGATGCTGAGAAAGGTTCTTCCACTGTTGATTCCTCCATAACTGAATCAACCTCATCCTGATCCCCTTCAGGTAGGTCGATCTCTGGGACTGTTCCTCCACTAACAGGCACTCTGAAGGAGGAGACGGAGATCGGACGCGCTTTTCCTGAGACAGGGAAGCAGCGATCAATGCTGTTAATCTCTCTTCCAATCCTCCCAGAGTTGAGGATAAAACCTCCTCTGTTATATATACAGGAGCAGGTGGACTGGGGACAGCCGCAGCACCAGGCATTCCTGCGGGGTTTCTACGGCTACTGACCTCTGAATTCTCAGGGGAGATTGGTGCAGTACAAGCATGCCCAATATCCTCAGAGCCCGATGGAGACCCCTTTGGCTTCCTGGAAGATCTATTTCCGGAGCGTCTGGACGACATATCCTTTAAGCACAAAGCTGAGGTATTCCCGTCGTCATACACCAATTTTGCTGGTAATAATCTAACACAGGTGCTGCTATATACCAGCTGGTGTCCACTAAAGTGCCTTTCTATGGGGATGCCTGCATCAACCGCCTCTGTGTGCCACTGTTTGTTGCTAGCTCTGTTTGCATCCAGCTGACACTTGTACTGTGTCTTTTAACTATGCTGGGACGCCCGCACATGCGCAGAAGCGCCGCGGCGCGCATCGAGCGTCATCCACCCGCCCCGCCCCTTTTTTTCATAGGAGGCGCGTGCACGCGCCCGCGCGCACGCCCGTGCGCCATTGGCGCCCTTTTCGAAATCAAACAGGGGACTAGGAGCCAGGGCCCTTTTTGCCGGAGGGCCTGTGCGGTGGATGAGCGCAGCAACAGGGCAGAGGAAGTGGATTCCCACAGAGAAACTTACCAGCTGCCTGGATCTTTTGACTTGAGAAAACCAAAGATCCACATGACAAGAAAAATGGACTACAGCGGCCTCTAGTGGTTTAACACAGGTACCGCGGTCCCTTTTTTTTTTTTTTTCTTGACTACTATTAAAATTTTACATTTTCAGTAGTTACAGGCAAACACAGATATTTAGCGGGAATACCGTTAGGTAACAGACAGAAAGACAAATTAGGCTTGGGGGTCCCCCAATAGAACCAAGTTCCTGGGGGCCCCCACTTACCTGATCCCCGCCGCAGGACTTTGTTTGGTCCACAGAAGTCCAAACTTCACCTATCACGGCAGGCATTGTAATTAAACCTTCAGGGACCGGGTTCCCAAGGATTCCACTCCCCTGGACCTGTATAGCACCCTGCACAGACAACATCTTGGTCGTGGGTATGACCAGAGCTCTGGATCCCAGGGTCCAGCCCTCCTAAGAGAAGCATTACAGGCAAAACCTTGCTCTTCTGCTGCAAGGCCCGGGTACCGACCATTTAGCTATGAAGCTTTTTTGGTGGGATCCGGAACAGCTTACTAAGGCCCAAAAGAACCTGTACGCAAGCCCAGTGAAAACACATGTTACTCTTTGGCCAACACCTTAGACACTGGCAAAAAACTGAGGTGCTCCCGGGTGGGAGGGGCTTATATAGGGGAGGGTACTTCCGGTTTGGAATTGGCCAGTGCCAACACCTGAAGGTAATCTATATAACCCATTAGTAATGACTAAGTCGCTCTGTGTCCCGTGATGTACGAAAAAGAAATAGCAATACAATAGTGGCCAAATAGTCGCTAATAACATGAGGTTCTATACATAGACTATATAATATTTACTTTCATTTTTATATTTCCATACAGCTTTTGCTGTGATGTATATTCCTCCATTTTACCTATTGTTTCTATTTTCCCTCTTTTAAAAACATCCATCTCAACTTCTTGTGTCCCACTCAATTTGTTCTATATTTACATCGATCTACATATACACTTAATACAGAGATTATTCTCATTTATAGAATGGCTTTTTCTGATATACAGTGTCCATCCAGTCTTCACATGGTTCTTCCTTACTTCCAATCTTGAGGTTTCACTATATTTTCCATACCCATTTATTCTTTTTTCCCATCCCATATGAATGATTACATTATTATCAAAACATTTAAACTATTGAATTTATTTGATATCGGATTTTATAACTCCTTGTGGCTATTAAATGAATGGGTACGGATGCACATAATGTATTTTGTGCATGTATTTGATATATACATTTTAATTTATGTTTTTTTGTATCACATATGTATTATTTATTATTTTTTCATATGCAAATACAAATAATTTTTATTTCTCATATTTACACCTATATACATATAGGTAGCATTCCAGGTATTTAGTGTCTCATTGTACACTTATAAAGATACAAACACATATTTTTCCTTTATACACGAATGCACTTTATATATGTATATGTCTTTAATTATGTATTTATTGAATGTATATGAATGAGTAACATTATACAATAATAATCACTAAAAAAAATCTAGATAGCACTATACATGCACATTCATCCAGCACTTATATTTAAATAAAATTAACTATTTCATTTTTCAGGTTCACTTTTAGTTAATTCACCTAATACACATATGTGCCCCTACACCCAACCACACGTTTGTGATTAACCAAATTTCATGTAAATAGTTGATTAGTTTCAATTAATTACACAATTGATCACATATTCAATATGCACTAGTATATATTTGTAGCAAAGTTTTGTGGTTGTATAACTATGACTAAGCACTGTTGAGTGTGTAACGCGTCAGCTTTTGTATCCTGTACCCTGCTGTGGTGTGTATTTTTGTTATTTTGCACAATAAAGGCGTTTTTATTGGAGTGTGGCTGTCCAGACCTTCCCTCTTCTAATTGCTATATGCTTAGCCTGCACCTGATGCTTCCACTTTGAGGAGAGTGCCATTTCCACACATCCACCTGGAGCGGTGACCCCTTCCACAAGCCACACAGGTGTTGAGGGTTAAACATGCAGAGCATAAACTGTTTATTAAATACAAAACATACACCTTTACACACAGTTAGGGACACTTCCTTTAGCCTTGTCATAGAGAAGGGGTAGGGAACAAGGAAGAACCAATGGGAACTCAACACTTGTACATTGAAACAGAAACTACAGTTGAAACATAAAGGGATTATGGTAAGCAGGCAGCCCCTCCATACACATCCCCTGCGGAGAGATGTCTCCAGTCCAGACCTTTTGTCTATGTGCCATGAACCAACGTAATTAAACACAGCAACAAGACTGGGGGCGGGGGGATGGGGGAGAAGGGATGTAGCATTACATTACATTACATTATCTCAATGCCAGCTTGTCCCCAAGTCTCTCAGTCTCTTCTGGGCCAAAATCTGTGGGTAGGAGGCCAGCCCACAGCCCCCTCCAAAACACACAGTGACAGTGGGTTCTGTCACATTTCTCCCCTTTTAAAAACAGACTAACCAGGTTCCTGACCCTGAACTGGTCTGAACCTGTGTTAGTCACAAACTTCCACCCCTGGCAAACAGGAAAAGGAAAAGTACGACTCTGGCGCTGGGGAGCAAAACCGCACATACGGTCTCCTGTGAATAAAAACAGCTGCTGCAGAGTGGGAACAGCTGTCTGCACTCCCCTGATCTGGGGCTGGGCTGCAGGTATTGGGGGAGCTGAATAATCCCCTGCCCCGATGCCGACACTTCAGCTGGTAGGGAGCGTAAGCTGGTAGTGCTAAGCCACTGGGGAGGAAAAGGTACTTGCTTTTCTCCTGGTGTAGTTACCAGCTGTTGAGGAGGTATCTTGCAGGGACTATCTCCCGGACTCTCCATCTCTTTTTCTGATGCTGGGCAGAGACCAACAGCGCTCTGCCCCATAGCCAGCGCTTCTTCTGGGGGGACATATACAAAAGGTAGAGTTCAGCCGCTGGAGAGGGGGAAGGGTTTTCTCCCCTCCCGGTTCTGTGACCAGCCACTGGGGTGACTTCTGACAGGGGCTGTCTCCCAAACCCTCCAAAAACATACTGAGGGCTAAGCAGGGGCCAGCGGCACTCTGCCCCACAGCCAGCACTTCTGCTGGGGGGATAAACACTGGGGTAGTGTCCAAGTGCTGGGGAAACAGCTCACTGAGGTCATCCCTCTGACTCCCTGGATCTAACTGTGAGGGTGGGCAGAGGCCAGCGGCACTCTTCCCCGTAGCCAGCGCTTCTGCTGGGGGGATGAACACTGCGGTAGTGTCCAATTGCTGGGAAGGGAGAATTGCTTTCTCCACTCCCGGTGGGGATATCTGCTGTTGGGGAAACAGCTCACGGAGATCATCTCTCGGACTCTCCGGATCCAACTCTTTTTCTGATGCTGGGCAGAGGCCAGCAGCACTCTGCCCTGTAGCCAGCACTTCTGCTGGGGCATCGGATGCAATACTCTGGACTTGCTGCTGATCATTATTTACCAGCCTTCCAGCACCCGTCTCAACTCCCCCTTCTGAGATCTTTATGCTATTAGCTTGTCTCGCTGCCTGGGGAACCTCTGGTGTGTTTTGGCATTCTAGCACTCGCAGTGCCCTCTGTATCATCGCCGCTTTTTCCATTGTGGTTAGGACGGGAAAACGTAGAGGCACCGCTGGCCCCATTTTCTCTGCATCTTTGTGACTGTCCTCTATTTCTCCCGGACAGTCCCAGGCAACGGGAGCCATGCCGGGCTGCTGATCACTGTCAAACAGCCGCTTGTAGGCAATCTCAAGCTCCCATTCCTGCTCAACCAGGAACTCCAATTCCTCTAGGTCACACGCCTCTTCGGGGAGGTACAGCACCTCATCTCGGAAGTTCAGAATGTCTTCTAGCCACCACTCCTTGTCGCTCCCAAAGTCTGGGTCTCCCTACATTTTTTGACCACGCTGCCGTAGCCAACGCCTTCTGTCGGGCTGCCATCTGCTGTACCTGACCACAGTTGAGCCACGTAGCACCGGAGGGCTCTGTAGCTCATCTCCTCCCGGACCAATCTTCTGAGCTCTGTCTTCCACTCATCTCGCGGTCGTTCCCTTAGGAATACCTCTCGCGCATGGTACTGCGTCCAGTACATCTCTGTGGAGGAGGGAAGGATCTTCCCCTGATGGTGCTGCTCGTGGCTTAGCATCTCTTGCCAGAGTTGCCTGCGGATCACATCCCCCCAGCTGAGCATGGTGTGCTCCGTCGCTGGTCCCCGATGTTGCTTCCGCATGCCTTGCAGCCTCCTCCCAAACTCAGCTCTCATGCTGGCCGGTCCCCATATCGCTCTTCGGCGGCTGCCCGGATCTTGAATCCTGGTAGTGGTTTGAATGTCCTGGACTGCAGGAGACATCCCATTGCTGCCACCACTGTGACGGATCTCGGATACCCCAGGTGTGCACATCTGCCAGACCTGTGTCTCCTTTCCTCCAAACGCACCCGCAGCCTGCAGATTCGCAATAACCAGCCCTTAACATCTCAATCACGAGACAAGCCACACAGGTGTTGAGGGTTAAACATGCAGAGCATAAACTGTTTATTAAATACAAAACATACACCTTTACACACAGTTAGGGACACTCCCCTTAGCCTTGTCATAGAGAGGGGGTAGGGAACAAGGAAGAACCAATGGGAACTCAACACTTGTACATTGAAACAGAAACTACAGTTGAAACATAAAGGGATTATGGTAAGCAGGCAGCCCCTCCTTACACATCCCCTGCGGAGAGATGTCTCCAGTCCAGACCTTTTGTCTATGTGCCATGAACCAACACAATTAAACACAGCAACAAGAGGGGGAGGGGGATGGGGGATGCCAGCTTGTCCCCAAGTCTCTCAGTCTCTTCTGGGCCAAAATCTGTGGGTAGGAGGCCAGCCCACAGCCCCCTCCAAAACACACAGTGACAGTGGGTTCTGTCACAAAGAAGTATGGGCGGAAGTGACGTTTTGACGTTGCTTCCGCCCTTCTATGATATGGAGACGGGTGGGGGCCATCTTGCCCTCACTCGTATCCATACCCAGGAAGGAGAAGGACCCAATCGCCTGCACCGCTACAGACGGCTCTTGTAAGCGGCAGAGGGCTCCGGAGGGGGGCCCTCTCCTGCCGCTGATAACGGTGATCTTGCGGCGAATCCGCCACAGAGACCACCATTATTGTAAACCGGACCACCCACTGAAAAGATGGATACCACGGTTGTGGCAGCAGCTGCTGCCGTTACTGAGATATCCATCTTTAAAGTGCCGACGTATATATACAGTGGGCGGACGTGAAGTAGTTAAGGGCTCATGTACACAGGGCAGTTGAAAACCTTTTCTCAATACTGGAAACCGACGGTGGAAAACGTCCATTTTACATCTTTTACATACTGAGTTTATGCGAGTTTAGCAGCAGTTATGAGCATTTGAGGTTAGAAAATGTTTTCACCACTTCTGGACTGTCCCACGTACATAAACTGCAGCAGAGTGGCCCTGCTGTGAAAAATCACGTACAGGTACGTGATTCATGCCCACGGCTAGGGGGCTCATGCGCACCGCTATCCCCGCGGCGATGGGATTCGGTTCAGTACCGATCACTCATCAGATCCAGGCCAATGATTTGAGGCCTGGACCTGCTGATCAGGTTCTGACCAATGCAAGAACCTCCTGTGCCTGTGTAATGTAAACACAGGTACAGGAAGTGATGCAATCTCCCCTCCTGGAGCCCTTTCGGTTCCAGCGAGCGAGGAGAGAGCATCAGACAGTGAGTATACAAACACTACACTGACACCAGTACACGTAGGCACATATTTCACCCCCTGATCACCCCCCCCCAGTTAACCCTTTCACTCCGGGTCACAGTGTCACCAAGTACAGTGTTCAGATTTTTTACTGATCACTGTATTGGAGTCCCCTGTATCACTAAAAAGCGTTAGGGGCAGTTTGCGTTGCTGAGCGTGGTGCGTAGAGACTTACAGATTTGGACAAAGACAGTTTTACATGGCTAGGCCATGTCAATATTCTCAAAATGAACGTTCTCCCTAAGGTGTTCTTCTTCATGCAGATGTTGCCTGTCCCGATACCTAAACATTTTTTTACCCAACTTCAAAGCATGCTCGTTGGTTTCAAATGGAATGGAAAGAAGCCACAAATAGCGATGACAATACTTCAATGCTCGAAAGAGGCGGGAGGCCTGGAACTGTCTGACATGCAACGTTAGTACCGAGCTATTGCTCTTCATCGCATTCTAAATTGGCGATTCCATACTCACACTAAACTTTGGGTCTCCCTGGAGAAATGCTTGGCGGGCCATAACCTATCATATGCCCCTTGGTTACCTCAGGAATACAGGGGTTGTCAACGACGACATCACGCATCCTACGTGTCTGGGACCGCATTAACCAACTATTCTCATTGGCCCCCTCTGTGTCCCCATTGGCACCTGTAGGCGTGTTCCTATGGTTCCCCCCTGGGGAATGCCTGACCTTTTTTAGGTCATGGACAGCTGATGGTTTATTCCAGCTGTGTTAAATTTCTGGAAAATGGTGGGCTGCTCTTCCTGGAGACCCTTAGAGAGAAATTTGGAAGTTTTCCTATGGACTTTTGGCGTTACAAGCAATTGCACCATTTTTTGCTGCTCATGGACGTTCTATTAGGGAGCTGTCTACACTTACCCCATTTGAGCAGGTGTTCATAGAAAAAGAGCCCCTACCCCACTTAGTCTCAGTATTGTACAAACTACTAGGTTCCGCTCCCACTATAACTAAAGCAGCGTTTATTCAGGAGTGATTCTCAGCTGAACAACTTGCACATCTGTACCAATTACCCCATTCCTGCTCTATTGAATCCAGGACCCAAAAGACTAATTATAAGTTACTAACAAGGTGCTACCGGGTGCCTGCCACCTTGTCACGTATATATCCTTCAGTCTCCGATCTTTGTTGGAGAGGTTGTGGCCAGAGAGGCACATCGTTGCACTTGTGGCGGGAGTGTCCCATGATTCAACCCTTTTGGTCCCAAGTTAAAGATTGGTATAGACATCCCTCTGTTCCCGTCTCATTTTCTATTCCATGTTCCTAGCATCCCACTTAGTCATTATAAGAAAAGCGCTCTCCCTCACCTCCTAAATGCGGCAAAGGGATTAATCCCTATCTTCTGGAAGCAAACACATGTGCCCAGTACAGGGGAGTGGATTGGGAAGGTGAATGGGATTATGGAAGCAGAGGAGTGGGTGGCGACGTGTATGGGCAGGCATGAATAATTTTCAAGTAGATGGGCAGCGTGCCGGAATCAAATTTTTTTTTCTTTCTCCTATCTCACTTGTGTCATGAGTATTTTCACATCTAGTGTTTAATTACTTTTTTTCTGCTTATGTGCATAGATCAACCAATAGTATGTCCAGCTCCTGAGGTTTCTTCATAGTGGTATACTCCCCCACCAACCCAACAACTCTTCAATTTACTTGATTAGCCTGATGCTGATTTGCTGGGTGGAGATCCCCATATATTATTTATAGAATGTGTTTCTATGTTATTTTTATACAGTGACCAAGGCTCTTCAGCCGAAATGTGTCTGCTTTTTTGTTTTCCTATATGTGCCAATAAATATTTCTTACGGATTGGAGTTGCCTGCTATTTTTCTATTTTACCTACCTATTTGGCTGTTGTTTGGAGGACACCGTTGCCTGAGCACCCACCTGTTGATTCCGCCCTGCCTGTTGGTATCCCCTGTTCAGATCGCTGCACCTTTCTGTTTGTGTGCCGGGATCACACTTTTAATCCAGGGCAAGTTTCGTCTAGCTTAGACGTTGCCTTGTTGGAGTTAGCAGAGCCCTCGTTGAAAGTACCTATGGGAATTATGCAGTCATTACCAAAGCTTAAGGTCCTTTTCATTGCATGCTGTGCTTCTTGTTTTACTTTAAATCCCCCCCCCCCCTTTTTTTTCCTTTAGGCCTACCAACTGGTGCAGGTGACTGCTGTTTCAATATTTATCATCTAAGTGTCCTCTTAGACATATCCCCTGTTATATGTTTTCTGTTCTATTGTTTAAGCTTACAGCATTTTAGTGGATCCAGAGGCCTAATTTTTTGGTCTTCTGCTCCATTTCAGGATCTCCCTGGTTGTCGCTAACGCTGGGGTGTCCCTCGTGAGGGGGGGGTTCTATGGGCCTTTCCCCCGTGGGGGGCCACCTCTCACTCTCAGGGTGCCGTGCTTGTGTGTATTGAGGCGCCCTGGTTGATGGCAGGGGTCTTGACACTTTGGGAAACCAGGTCCCTACTTTCTGTGGAAGTTTATATTTGACATCTTATATGATAATTGAAGTTTTCCTTTTTTATTTATTTTGCTGTCCATTGATATGAGATAGCAATCGTTTCACTCTTTTTTTTTTTTCTGTAAGAAACATGTTTTTCTACATAAATAAAGTTTAGATAAAATAATAGGCTTGTCTAGGATTAGTTTAGCTAATACGCTTGTCTAGGGTTAGTTCTAGGCTAATACGCTTGTCCAGGTTAGCTTTAGGCAAATTCATTTGTCTAGGGTTAGCTTTGAACTAAACAGCCTGTTTATGGTTAGTTCTAGGCTTATAAGATTTTTTAGGGTTTCTTCTCAGCTAATAAACTTGTCTAAGGTTAGTTCCAGGGCAATAGGCTTGTCTAGGGTTGGTTCTAGGCCAGTGGCGGCCCGTCCATAGGGGGCGCCCGGGCGCCGCCCCCCCTCCTGAAAAAAAAAAAAACGGGCCCTTTAAGAGTTTTTTTTTTTTTTTTTAAATGTCTTTTTTTTTACACATGGCGGCGCAACCATAGTGGGCGCAGAAGCGCCGCTACCGCTCGCTTCTGCGCCCGGCCGTCACTCACCACAACAATACATAGGTTCATGCATTGCATGAACCTATGTATTGCTGCCGCCCACTATTCAGATGGCCGGCCCCTTGAGCGCCGGCCATCTGATAACAGCGTCTGGTTGGTCTTTAGAAGTGCCTATCAGAGCCAGCAGGCTCTGATAGGCTTCCCGACTACAGCCTGAGGGCTGTAATCAGCTTCTAAATACCTAATGAGAGGACGCACAGGGGTGCGTTCCCTGGCCAATCAGGTTCACCGGGTCTGGTTACCGGTAACCTGATTGGCTGAAGCGACATCGAGGGTGGGAGAAGACATCGAGGACGGAAGAAGGACGGCGCTGACTCGAGGAAGGTAAGTGCAGGGCTGGGGGGGACAAACTGGCTGCATTATGAGGACAAACTGGCTGTATTATGAGGACAAACTGGCTGTTTTTGGGGGACAAACTGGCTGTATTATGGGGGACACACTGGCTGTATATTGGGGACAAACTGGCTGTATATTGGGGGGAAACTGGCTGTATATTGGGGACAAACTGGCTGTATTATGGGGACAAACTGGCTGCATTTGGGGGAAAAACTGGCTGTATACATTGGGGAGAAACTGGCTGTATTATGGGGACAAACTGGCTGCATTTGGGGGACAAACTGGCTGTTTACATTGGGGAGAAACTGCCTGTATTATGGGGACAAACTGGCTGCATTTGGGGGACAAACTGGCTGCATTTGGGGGACAAACTGGCTGTATATGGGGGACAAACTGGCTGCATTTTGGGGAAAAACTGGCTGTATATTGGGGGACAAACTGGCTGCATTTTGGGGACAAACTGGCTGCATTTGGGGGACAAACTGGCTGCATTTGGGGGACAAACTGGCTGTATATTGGGGGACAAACTGGCTGCATTTGGGGGACAAACTGGCTGCATTTGGGGGACAAACTGGCTGTATATGGGGGACAAACTGGCTGCATTTTGGGGACAAACTGGCTGTATATGGGGGACAAATTGGCTGCATTTTGGGGACAAACTGGCTGCATTTGGGGGACAAACTGGCTGTATATGGGGGACAAACTGGCTGCATTTTGGGGACAAACTGGCTGTATATTGGGGGACAAACTGGCTGCATTTTGGGGACAAACTGGCTGCATTTTGGGGACAAACTGGCTGTATTATGGGGACAAACTGGCTGTATTATGGGGACAAACTGGCTGTGTATTGGGAACAAACTGGCGGTATATTGGGGACAAACTGGCTGCATTTGGGGGACAAACTGGCTGCATTTGGGGGACAAACTGGCTGCATTTGGGGGACAAACTGGCTGTATATTGGGGGACAAACTGGCTGCATTTGGGGGACAAACTGGCTGCATTTGGGGGACAAACTGGCTGTATATGGGGGACAAACTGGCTGCATTTTGGGGACAAACTGGCTGTATATGGGGGACAAACTGGCTGCATTTTGGGGACAAACTGGCTGTATATTGGGGGACAAACTGGCTGTATTATTGGGGACAAACTGGCTGTATTATTGGGGACAAACTGGCTGTCTATGGGGGACAAACTGGCTGCATTTGGGGGAAAAACTGGCTGTATATTGGGGACAAACTGGCTGTATTATGGGGGACAAACTGGCTGTATTATGGGGGACAAACTGGCTGTATTATGGGGGACAAACTGGCTGCATTTGGGGGACAAACTGGCTGTATTATGGGGGACAAACTGGCTGTATATGGGGACAAACTGGCTGTATTATGGGGGACAAACTGGCTGTATATTGGAGGACCAAACTGGCTGTATATTGGGGGACCAAACTGGCTGTATTATGGGGGACACACTGGCTGTATTTGGGGGACAAACTGGCTGTATTTGGGGGACAAACTGGCTGTATATTGGGGGACAAACTGGCTGCATTTTGGGGACAAACTGGCTGTATTATGGGGGGGAAACTGGCTGTATATTGGGGGGAACTGGCTGCATTTGGGGACAAACTAGTGGCGTTTGGGCACAGTGGCTGCGTTTGATGGGCACAGTGGCGGCAATTGATGTTTTTTTTTTCAGTTTGCGCCCCCCCAAAAAATTTGAGCACCAGCCGCCACTGTTCTAGGCTAATAAACGTATCTAGGGTATTTTCCAGGCTAATATGTTTATCTGGAGTTAGTTCTAAGATAATAGGCTTGTCTAGGGTTAGTTCTTGGATAATAAGCTTGTCTGGGGTTAATTCCAGGCTAATAAGCTTCTCTAGATGAATTCTGGACTAGTATGTTTGTTTAGGATTAATTCTAGGCTAATACACTTGCCAAGGATAGATCTAGGCTAATAGGCTAGTCTATGGTTATTTCTAGACTACTAGGGTTACATACAGTAGTTACCCAATAAAAAAATAAAATAAAGAGTCATACAATCCCATATACACAATCCTATAGCCACAGTTGATTCAGAGGAAGGTGAAAAACCACAGCAAAGCATGATCCAGTTTGCTATAGCAGGGGAAAAAAAATCCTTCCTGAGAGGCAATCGGATTTTCCCTAGATAAACTTTACCCATAAATGTTAGTATTCAGTTATATTATGTACATATAGAATCCAGGCCTATTCTAAAGCAATTTACTGAGCTGGCCAGAACCACCTCTGGAGGGAGTCTATTCCACATTTTTACAGCTCTTACTGTGAAGAAACCTTACTGTATTTGGAGATGAAATCTCTTTTACTCTAGACGTAAAGAGTGCCCCCTTGTCTCTGTGATGACTTTAAAGTGAATAACACCAAGTTCACTATATGGACCACCTATGTATTTATACATGTTCCAAGCCTGTAGACTTTACCTTATACATTAGCCGTGTGTGGGGAACTGTGTCAAACGCTTTTGCAAAATCCAAGTATACTACGTCCACAGCCACCTCTCTGTCCAAGGTTTTACTTATCTCCACAAAAAAAGAAATCAGGTTTGTTTGACAACTTCTGTCTTTCATGAATCTATGCTGTCTGTTGCTTAAAATATTTTTTTTCCCAGCAAGAACTCATCTATGTGGTCTTTTATTAAACTCACCAGTATCTTCTGGACTATAGAAGTTAAAGGTCTATAGTTACTCAGTAAAGACTTTGATCCCTTTTTAAATATAGACACCACATTGGCCCTACGCCAATCCAGTGGTACTATTCCAGTCATTAACGAGTCCCTAAAAATTTGAAACAATCGCTTTGAAATGACAGAGCTCAATTCTTTCAGGATCCCATCTGGTTTAGGTGCTTTATCCTGTCTAGATATTTCTGGACCATGTAACTTTTGAGCCATTGTGGCTCATTCGAGGCTGTGTCAATACCATCCAAATTATGGACTTGAGCTCCCCCATGCTTATTTTGTATACACAGAGCTTAAGAAATTATTTAATTGATTTGCCTTCTCTTTGTTCCCAGTCACCCACCCCAGATTATTTTGTAAAGGGCCTACATTCTCAGACCTGACCGATTTACTATTTATATATTTTAAGAATTTTGGGGATTTTGTTCTACTATCTTTTGAAATCTGCCCTTCGTTTTGAATTTTTGCATCCTTTTATTTCCTTTTTACATATTCTGTTATATTCTTTGTAACATTTAAACAATGATAGTATTCATTTATTTTTATATATTTTAAAAGCTATTTTCTTATTTATAGCTTTTTTAACTTTGGCCGTGAGCCACATAGGTTTTATTTTTAAACGTATTGCCCATGGGAATATACTTTGCAAGGAGTTTGCATACAAGGTTGTGTAGGGTTAGTTCTAGGCTAAGCTTCTCTAGGATTAATTCCAATGCCGCGTACACACGATCGGAAATTCCGCCAAGAAAAGTCCGATGTGAGCTTTTGGTCGGAAATTCCGACCGTGTGTAGGCTCCATCAGAATTTTTCTGTCGGAATTTCCGGCAAGAAAAATTTGAGAGCTGGTTCTCAAATTTTTCGACAAGAAAAGTTCTTGGAGGAAATTCCGATCGTCTGTATGCAATTCCGACGCACCAAAAACCTCGGAATCAAGTCGACGCATGCTCGGAAGCATTGAACTTAATTTTTCTAGGCTCATCGTAGTGTCGTACGTCACCGCGTTCTTGACAGTCGGATTTTGGTGTGACCGTGTGTATGCAAGACAAGTTTGAGCCAAGATTCCATCGGAAAAAAATTCACGGTTTTCTTGTCGGATTTTCCGATCGTGTGTACGCGGCATAAGTTAATAAGTTTGTCCAGAGTTAGTTCTAGGCTAATACGCTTGTCTAGGGTTAGTTCCAGAATAATATGCTTATCTGGATTTATTTATAGGATAATAAGCTTGTCTAGGGCTGGTTCTTGGATGCTAAGCTTGTCAAGAGTTAGTTCCAGGCTAATAGGCCTTTCCTGGTGCCTCCATGGCAGCATACCTGTGGTAGAGCTCCGCCTCGACTCCTCCTTCAGGACTAGTGAATAGCATAAATTAAAGGCATAGTCCCTCCCCCAACATTCTCCTTTTTTTCCTCATACCTTCTGGTGAAGAGTAGCAGTATGTCCATACCTCTGCAGTCGGCAGCGTCCGCTGGGTTTAGCCTTTCCCGTGCGCAGTCCCTGTTCTTGGGCCGCTCACAGCGCTGATAAGACTGGGAACCCCTCTGTGGATCTGTTGGGGTCTTTCGCAGAGTTTCCTCACAGGAACGCAGTCTGCTATCACATCCATGATGAATGCAGTGGAAGTCGCAAAAGGATCAGCTCCATCTTCCCAGGCTGGTGGTTTCCATTTTTTATTACAGGCATTTGTGTTTTTCCCCTTTCTTTTCCTCTCTTCCCCTCCCCTCCCCTTTCCTTTGCTTGTTAGGCGCCTTCAAAATGATTGTTATCTTACTTTTTTGTTCCTTTAAAACTGTGCAACTGGATAGGGCAGGTGTCTCTCTGTGCAACAACATTGTGGTGCTTATTTCCGGGTTCGGGGGGGCTACAGGTGCTCTGTACGTCCCGCCAGGTAGGAGAGTGTCATGGCGCGGTGTCCTTGCCGCCGTCTGCGCATGCGCGATTCGGGAGTGATACAGAGCCGTAGTTTCTCGGCTCTCTGTACTGGGCGACGCTGGATCTTCTGCGCATGCGCATGCACGATCGCTTGGTTCAGTGGTGGCCATCTTGGATTCTGGAAAGAAGGGTAGATTTGCCCTTTTTTTCAATCAATTCCAAATGGTGGTTTATGGGATTAGCCCACGCACCTTGAGCCTATTTAGGTTCAGATTCAGGGATTGCTGTCAGAGTCTCCTCAGCTGTGCCCTGATAGGTCTCTCTGATGCTGCTTTGTGGTAGGTACTTTTTATTTTCTCCAAAAAAAAATAAAAAAAAAATGTTGCAGATCAAAAATGTTTATGTTTAAAAAATAAAAATAAATAAAAAAAAAAGACGATATAAAAATGCTTATGTTTAACCACTTAACGACCGCTCACTGTATATATACGTCGGCAGAATGGCACCGACAGGCACAATCACGTAGAGCATACGTGATTGCCTTTGTACAGTTGGGGGGTCCGATCGGACCCCCCTCCTATACAGTGAGCGGTGGCTAAGTGTCTGGGAGCGTTCCGGGATGAGGGGGCAGCCATTCGTTTCTGGCCACCCCCTCGCGATCGCTCCCGGCGAATGGAAATGCCCCCTCTGTCTGTGTCAGACAGAGGGAGCAGGAGGAAGTGATGTCATCTCTGGTGCGGCGCTCACATATACCGAGCGCCGTACAAGAGAAGATATCAGGTCAGTGCACACAACACTACACTGACACCAGGACACATAGGGACATAAATCGCCCCCCCAGGCCCCCCAGATCACCCCAGATCACCCCCCAGATCACCCCCCCAGCCCCCAGTCACAGTGTCACTGATTGCAGTGACCATTTATTTAGTGATCACTGCAATCAGTGACATTTGTGACTGTAAAAGTGTCACCAAAGTTTAGTCTTAGGTCCAGTGTAGCCCCCTAACCCCCCCTAATAAAGGTTTAACCCCCTGATCACCCCCCAGATAACCCTTTCACCGCCTATCACCACTGTCGCTTAGCGATCATTTTTCTGATCGCTGTCTTAGCGTCAGTGATGCCGATCGGCAGCCAGTAATTTTTTTTAGGTTCACCGCAGGTTTTTATAGCGTCAGGTACCCCAATATATTATCTAATAAAGGTTTAACCCCCTTGATCGCCCCCCAGGTAACCCTTTCACCCCCTATCACCACTGTCGCTAAGCAATTGTTTTTCTAAACGCTGTCTTAGTGTCGGTGATGCAGATCGTAGCCAGTAATTTTTTTTAGGTTCGCCGCATGTTTTTATAGCGTCAGGTACCCCAATATATTATCTAATAAAGGTTTAACCCCCTTGATCGCCCCCCCAGGTAACCCTTTCACCCCCATCACCACTGTCGCTAAGCAATCGTTTTTCTAAACGCTGTCTTAGTGTCGGTGATGCAGATCGGTAGCTGGTAATTTTTTTTAGGTTCGCCGCAGGTTTTTATAGCGTCAGGTACCCCCATATATTATCTAATAAAGGTTTTAACCCCCTGATTGCCCCTAGTTAACCCTTTCACCAGTGATCACCATATAAGTGTTACGGGTGACGCTGGTTAGTTAGTTTGCTTTTTATAGTGTCAGGGCACCCGCCGTGTATATAACCCAATAAAGGTTTAACCCCCTGATCGCCCGGCGGGTGATATCAATTAGGTTTTAGCGTCAGAGAGGGTCTGAGTCACACCCCAGGCAGCGTCAGGTTAGTGCCAGTAACGCTAACACCCACGCGTGAAGCATACACCCCCCTTAGCGGTATAGTATCTGAACAGATCAATATCTGATCTGATCAGATCTATACTAGCGTCCCCAGCAGTTTAGGGTTCCCAAAAACACAGTGTTAGCGGGATCAGCCCAGATACCTGCTGGCACCTGCGTTTTGCCCCTCCGTCCAGCCCAGGCCACCCAAGTGCAGTATCGATCGATCACTGTCACTTACAAAACAAAAACACACATAACTGCAGCATTCGCAGAGACAGGCCTGATCCCTGCGACTCCAGTGCTGTAGGAGGTGATTTCACCACCACAGTTAAAAAAAAAAAGCAAATATGCGAAGCATTGGGGCAGCAGGGGCGGAGGAGCGATTTTGCTCCTAATGCCGCGTACATACGGTCGAAATTCCGACGGAGGCTTGCCCGTGGAAAAGTCAGACCATGTGTGTGCGGCATAACTTTTTTGCGGGAGGATGCCCCCATGCTTCGGCATATATAAATGGTGCGTGTATGCCCATCATTGGAAGTGGGTGGATGAAGGGCGGTATTCTAATGGTGGGCATACCCACCGATCAATCTCTTTTTTCGTTCAGCCAACTGGCTGCATGAAATAAAAAGATTACAATACATGTCCAACAAGGACCAGCAACGTACTGGTATGTTGCTGGACTTTGAATGTTTATACCAGAATGATGCCTGCGGGTTTAGGTATCATCTTGGTATCATTCTTTTCAGCCTGCGGCCGGCTTTCATGTAAAAGCAATCCTAGCGGCTAATTAGCCTCTGGACTGCTTTTACAAGCAGTGGGAGGGAATGCCCCCCCCGGATATAAAAAGCGCCATTGGGAAATTGGGAAAGCATTTTATCACACCGATCTTGGTGTGGTCAGATGCTTTGAGGGCAGAGGAAAAATCTAGGGTCTAGAAGACCCCAGTTTTTTCAAAAAAAGAGTACCTGTCACTACCTATTGCTATCATAGGGGATATTTACATTCCCTGAGATAACAATAAAAATGATAAAAAAAAAAAAATACTTGGAAGGAACAATTTAAAAATTAAATAAAAAAGCAAAATTAATAATAAAAAAAAAGAAAAAAAAAAAGCACCCCTGTCCTGCCCTGCTCTTGCCCAATGGCGAACGCAAGCGTCGGTCTGGCGTCATATGTAAATAGCAATTGCACCATGCATGTGAGGTATCACCGCGAAGGTCAGATCGAGGGCAATCATTTTAGCAGTAGACCTCCTCTGTAAATCTACTGGGGTAACCTGTAAAGGCTTTTAAAGGCTTTTAAAAATGTATGTAGTTTGTCGCCAATGCGCGTTTGTGCGAAATTTTAAAGCATGTCGTGTTTGGTATCTATGTACTCGGCCTAAGATCATCTTTTTTATTTCATCAAACATTTGGGCAATATAGTGTGTTTTAGTGCATTAAAATTCAAAAAAGTGTATTTTTTAACCCAAAAAATGCGTTTGAAAAATCGCTGCGCAAATACTGTGTAGAAAAAAAAAATGCAACACCCACCATTTTAATCTGTAGGGCCTTTGCTTTAAAAATATATACCGTATTTTTCGCTCTATAAGACGCACCTGACCATAAGACGCACCTAGGTTTTAGAGGAGGAAAACAAGAAAAAAAAATATTCTGAACCAAATGGTCTACTAAAATATTTACCAGTGCCCATGAAATTTAGCCTGACCTGTGCCAAAGAAATGCAGCCTGACCATTGCCAATAATGCGCCTGACCTGTGCCAACTAAGCGGCCTGACCTGTGGCACTACAAGTCCCAGCATAGCAGGTTGCCATATTTCAGCCCCCCCACAGAGGCACTACAAGTCCCAGCAGAGCAGGTTGCCATATTTCAGCCCCCTCACAGAGGCACTACAAGTCCCAGCAGAGCAGGTTGCCATATTTCAGCACCCCCCCACAGAGGCACTACAAGTCCCAGCAGAGCAGGTTGCCATATTTCAGCCCCCTCACAGAGGCACTACAAGTCCCAGCAGAGCAGGTTGCCATATTTCAGCCCCCCCCCCACAGAGGCACTACAAGTCCCAGCAGAGCAGGTTGCCATATTTCAGCCCCCTCACAGAGGCACTACAAGTCCCAGCAGAGCAGGTTGCCATATTTCAGCCCCCTCACAGAGGCACTACAAGTCCCAGCAGAGCAGGTTGCCATATTTCAGCCCCCCCCACAGAGGCACTACAAGTTCCAGCACAGCAGGTTGCCATATTTCAGCCCCCCCACAGAGGCACTACAAGTCCCAGCAGAGCAGGCTGTCACCTCTCCTCCAAACACAGCATTAGGAGACTGCACAGCCTTCCATCCACTCCTCCCCACTCTCCCCTTACAATAGTTTCCTACCTGAGTCTGGGCGGCATGTCGCGCTGCATAGTGGGGCAGTGGACATGATTTCCCCTTCTCCTAAGACATGTCCCTGCTCCCAGAGACCCCGGTGTTCTGTATACCATAATTCTCCTACCCGCAGCACACAAGGCTGCAGATTACTGGCCAGGCAGTCACCTCCGTGGCTGCAGCGGCGGCTGGAGCAATTATCTGGGCATCTGTGCGGGAGGAGGCCGCGGGAACCAGGACTCCGGAGTACAGCTCGGGGGGGGGGTTTCCGGCAGTGGCGGGGGCGTTGACCGCGGCGGCGGGGGGGGGCGGAGCATGATGTACATTCAGACTATAAGACGCAGAGACATTTTTCCCCATATTTTTTGGGGAAAAAAGTGCGTCTTATGGTCCGAAAAATACGGTATAATGTTTGGGGGTTCAACATAATTTTCTTGCAAAAAAAATTTTTTTCATGTAAACAAAAAGTGTCAAAAAGGGCTTTGTCTTCAAGTGGTTAGAAGAGTGGATGTAAGCTTCCTAATGTTGTGTATAAAATGCCAGAACAGTTCAAAACCCCCCAAAATTACCCCATTTTGGAAAGTAGACACCCCAAGCTATATACTGAGAGGCATGTCGAGTCCATGGAATATTTTATATGTTGACACAAGTTGCGGAAAAACGACAATTTTTTTTTTTTTTTTGCACAAAGTTGTCACTAAATGATATATTGCTCAAACATGCCATGGGCATATGTGGAATTACACCCCAAAATACATTCTGTTGCTTCTCCTGAGTACGGGGATACCACATGTGTGAGACTTTTTGGGAGCCTAGCTGCGTACGGGACCCCAAAAACCAAGCACCGCCTTCAGGCTTTCTAAGGGTGTAAATTTTTGATTTCACTTCTCACTGCCTATCACAGTTTCGGAGGCCATGGAATGCCCAGATAGCACAAAACCCCCCCAAATGACCCCATTTTGGAAAGTAGACACCCCAAGCTATTTGCTGAGAGGTATTGTGAGTATTTTGCAGATCTCGCTTTTTGTCACAAAGTTTTGAAAATTTAAAAAAAAAAAATATATATATATATATTTTCTTTCATATTCAAAAACAAATGAGAGCTGTAAAATACTCGCCATTCCTCTCAGCAAATAGCTTGGGGTGTCTATATTCCAAAATGGGGTCATTTGGGGGGGTTTTGTGCGATTTTGGCATTTTATGGCCTTCGAAACTGTGATAGGTAGTGAGGAGTGAAATCAAAAATTTGTGCCTAGAAATCCTGAAGGCGGTGCTTGGTTTTCAGGGTCCCGTACGCGGCTAGGCTCCTAAAAAGTCCCACACATGTGGTATCCCCGTACTCAGGAGAAGCAGAAAAATGTATTTTGGGGTGTAATTCCACATATAACCATGGCATGTGTGAGCAATATATCATTTAGTGACAACTTTTTGTAATTTTTTTTTTTTGTTTTTTTTTTTTGTCATTATTCAATCACTTGGGACAAAAAAAAATATATTCAATGGGCTCAACAGGCCTCTCAGCAATTTCCTTGGGGTGTCTACTTTCTAAAATGGGGTCATTTGGGGGGGGGGGTTTGTGCTATTTTGGCATTTTATGGCCTTCGAAACTGTGATAGGTAGTGAGGAGTGAAATCAAAAATTTGCGCCCTTAGAAATCCTGAAGGCGGTGCTTGGTTTCCGGGGTCCCGTACGCGGCTAGGCTCCCAAAAAGTCCCACACATGTGGTATCCCCGTACTCAGGAGAAGCAGCAAAATGTATTTTGGGGTGAAATTCCACATATAACCAAGGCATGTGTGAGCAATATATCATTTAGTGACAACTTTTTGTAATTTTTTTTTTTTTTTTTAGTCATTATTCAATCACTTGGGACAAAAAAATAAAAAATTCAATGGGCTCAACATGCCTCGCAGCAATTTCCTTGGGGTGTCTACTTTCCAAAATGGGGTCATTTGGGGGGGTTTTGTACTGCCCTGTCATTTTAGCACCTCAAGAAATGAGATAGGCAGTCATAAATTTAAAGCTGTGTAAATTTCAGAAAATGTACCCTAGTTTGTAAACTCTATAACTTTTGCGCAAACCAATAAATATACGCTTATTGACATTTTTTTTACTAAAAACATGTGGCTGAATACATTTTGGCCTAAATGTATGACTACAATTGAGTTTATTCGATTTTTCTTATAACAAAAAGTAGAAAATATCATTTTTTTTCAAAATTTTCGGTCTTTTTCCGTTTATATCGCAAAAAATAAAAATCGCAGAGGCAATCAAATACCATTAAAAGAAAGCTCTATTTGTGGGAAGAAAAGGACGCAAATTTCGTTTGGGTACAACATTGCATGTCCGCACAATTTACAGTTAAAGCAGCGTAGTGCAAAATTCTGAATTCACCTCTGGTCCTCTAGCTACCAAATGGTCCGGGGCTTAAGTGGTTAAAAAATAAAATAAAAAATAAAAAAAGATGACGATATAAAAACATTTTGTTTTAAAAAATAAAATAAAAATGTGACACCAAAAACTCCTGATTCTTTTCCCTTTCTTACTATATTTCTGGAGCTGATCCTTGTGCCCAACTCCGCAATGAGTCATTCATCTCGCAGCAAAGATCCTCACACTTCTATTAGGTATGTGACCAACTATACGTGAGTATAAAAAAAAAAGTGCGCTCACTGGTCTAGCGTGAGTTCCTTACATCGTAGCCCTACCCACTACAAGGGGTCCTGCTCATCAGGGCGTAGGTCCCATTCTTCACATCGTAGATCAGAGAGGTCAAGATCCAGAGGACATGATCGGTCCCCCTCTCCTAGGACCTATAGAAAGAGAAATGCTGGACATGTGGGGCTACACCGCTACCAGACAGAGTGGTCTGTAAGGACTGTTTTACGGACTATGCGTCCAACCGCGAGCTAGAAAATCAGCACGCTGTAGATCTGCTCAAGCGAACAATGAAGGACTCCTTCTCTGAGCTTTTGGCTTCGGTCCCCGCTCAACCACTTCAGCAGATATCCCAGGTTCAGGATATAGAACCTAATCTCCCTGGTCTGTCAGCAGTCAGTACACCTCTGCCGCCGTCAGGCCAACCAGCTAGAGATTCACCACCTGAAGACTCTTCAGGGGACTCTTGAGAAGAGTCAGAACCTTCTGGCTTCAATCTCTCCTTGGTAAAGCCATTCATCCAGGCAGTCAAAACTGCAATTGCCTGAAAAGACGCAGAATAGCCTCCCCAAGAGTCTACAAGCTACTTCCCATTCCTCAAAAGGAAGCAGGTTATTTTCCCGTTGATGGGCGAGATTAGTCAAGTCATTCAGAAGGAATGGTCAAAGACTGATAAAAAAAAAAAAAATATGTTTTTTTTTGGGTCGGTTCAATAAACTATATACCCCTTACCAGAGTCGGGAACGCAGTCAATAAACTCCATGCCAGTGGTAGATGCATCGGTGGTGCGACTTGCAAAAAATATAACTTTGCCATTGGAGGATTCCGCTTCCTTCAAAGACCCTCTAGACAGGCGAATCGACCTGGAGCTAAAGAGAAGCTACTTAGCCGCGGAAGCAGCATGTGAGCCAGCTATTGCCCTCACATCAGTATCAAATGCCATAAGATCTTGGACAGATAATATTGAGACGGCTTTGCGTCAGGATGTCCCCATGGAGGATATATTTAAGGCATTAGAAGAGCTTAGATTGTCGGCAGACTTTGTCTGCGTAGCGGCCATTGACACGATCAGGTGCTCGGCAAGATCCATGTTGCATTCAGTGATGGCGAAGAGGGCCTTGTGGCTGAAACCCTGGATGGCTGACTTATCCTCCAAACAAAATTGGTGCAAAATCCCGTTTGATGAGAAAGCAGTATTCAGAGACAAAATGGATAAAGCTATCTCCAGGCTGTCAGGAGGGAAGTCTGGTATGCTTCCACAGGACAGAAGTATGCGAAGATTCAGAGGTGGTTCCTCTAGGTTCCGCCAGTCAAACCCAAGGGATTTTAGGCAGTCGAGACAGCCCAGAGACAACAAAAGACCTTGGAAAGGTACTCAGGGATCCTTTTTGAACAGGAAGATGAAAGCCCTTCTGGCTCCACAGGAGCAGAAGCAGTCTTTTTTTTACGCCAGAGTAGCCCAGGCACTCCCGGGGGGAGCCAGGCTAAAGTTTTTTTACCCCAGTCTGGGCCACCCGCTGCCACGACCCCTGGGTTCTGTCAACAATTCAATGGGGGCACTTTTGGAATTTTTCTCACCCCCCACCTCGGAACTCTTTCAAAGGAACAGAGATGCCATCCTCTCCACTGAAGGCTCAAGCTCTGAAAAACTTCCTAACGTCACTCCAGCTTCAGGGGGCGGCTGTTCCGGTTCCCTTGGCAGAGTGCTTCGCAGGCTTTTACTCCACCCTATTTCTGGTCCCAAAGAGGACAGGGGGGTGGAGGCCTGTGATAGACCTAAAGAGGCTCAACCGGTAAATCCGCCCCGAAAGCTTCAAAATGGAGTCCCTGCAGACGATTATTCAGGCAGTCCAGCCATCAGATTGGATGATTTCGGTCGATCTGCAGGATGTGTACCTACATGTTCCAATTCTAACTGCATTTCAAAAATACCTGAGATTTGCAGTGGGACGGACCCACCTACAGTTTCAAACCCTGCCATTCGGTCTGTGCACCTCTCCCAGGGTGTTCACCAAGATACTAATATCTGCTTTGGTTCCCCTGCGGGAGAGGGGCTTGAGGATATACCACTACTTGGACGACATCCTACTCCTAGCAAGCAATCCGGATCAGTTGGTATGTCACCGGGACATTCTTCTACAGTCCCTAAAAGAGCTAGGTTGGCTGGTGAATTCCGACAAGAGTCAACTAACGCCAACACAGCAGATAATCTACGCACAATGTTCGACATTTAGGAGGGGACAGTGTCATTACCACCGCCGAAGGCAAGGATTGTCAACCAGAGAATGACCAAAGTCATCCGGAGCCCGTATCTGACGGCTTCACAATGCCTGAGCCTCATTGGCACAATGTCTTCCTGTATACCCATGGTTCCTTGGGCACATTGGCACTTGAGGTATTTCCAGACTGCTTTCTTGGCGCAGTGGAAGAAACAACGACTATCTCAGACGATCCTGCTGACGGGAAAAATGCGCAGGAGCCTTCACTGGTGGACAGTTCCGGAAAACCTCTCCAAGCCTCATCACCTGGGCTCCCTTCCTTGGATCACAATTACGTCCGATGCAAGCAGACAGGGCTGGGGAGCCCATTGCGGGCAAACCAGAATACAGGGGAGATGGTCATGCACCACCCAGGGAGTGGTATCAAACATCTTGGAGATGAGGGCAGCCTTCTTGGCACTGACCTCTTTGGCACCCCAAATCAGAGGCCAGAGAATACTCCTACGCCTAGACAACAGGGCAGCTGTCGCTTATCTGCAGAAGCAGGGAGGCACTCGCAGCAGGTCACTCCTCAAGGAGGTAGAGCTGATCATGCTCTGGGCGGAGCAGAACCTCCTGGACCTCAGAGCGATGTATCTGCCAGGCAGGTTGAACATGGAAGCAGACACGTTATCCAGAACCTTCCTGGACAACAACGAGTGGGCTCTCCACCCCCATGTCTTCCTTTAGATTGCCAACATATGGGATCCCCCTCAGGTAGATCTGTTCACCTCCCCGAAGAACGCCAAGCTGGACAGGTTCTTCTCTCGGCTGCTGCATCAACAAGCCGAGGAAGTGGATACCCTGTCATGTCCCTGGAGGTTCACCACGGCATTTGCCTTTCCTCCCAGGCCGTTAATATTCAAATTCCTCCTGAGGCTCCTCAGGGAGCCAGTCCAGGTGGTGGCAGTACTTCCGTATTGCGCCTCAGTGTGGGCTCTCCAATCAAGATCCCTCCTTTCCCTCAACTTCTGTCGCAGGGCAGTCTAGTTCATCCAAACCCTCAGAAGTTGAATCTTCGAATCTGGAGGTTGAGAGGCGAAGGTTCGAGTACCTAGGGTGTTCTCCAGGAGTCATATCAACCCTTCTAAAAGCTAGGAAGCCAGCAACTAATGCCATATATTCAAGAATATGGGACAAGTTCTTGTCATTTGTTTCCGGAAATGGATTTGATTCAATCCTTCCTTATACATCTCATGCTCTAGGATTCCTTCAGACAGGACTTGATCTGGGACTTTGTCTGAGCTCTCTCAAAGTGCAGGTAGCAGCAATCTCTGCTGCAACAAATAAGAGATGGGCGGAGGATCCTTCAGTAGTCACTTTCCTCAGAGGTATATTGAAGATTCGCCCTCCTCTCAGACGATCATTTCCTAAGTGGGATCTGTCCCTAGTCCTGGAAGTTCTATCTGACCATCCCTTTGCTCCAGTGGAACAAGTAACAATATGGAACCTCACACTAAAGACGGCTTTCCTGCTAGCCATTACATCTGGCAGAAGAATCTCGGAACTTCACTCTTTAGGGATAGGTGATGACCATATCTCCTTCTTCCCAGACAGAGTGGAACTTCGTCCCCTTTGGGGGTTCACACCAAAGGTCGCTACTCCAAGCCACCTGTTGGAACCCTGGGCACTACCAGTGTTTACAGACACGGATTCAGAGTCTTGTCACAAGCTGGATGTATCCAGAGTGCTCAGGGCCTACCTAGAAGCCACCGGCCCCTTCAGAAATTCTGAGAGACTTTTCATCATACCGTTCGGTAAATACAGGGGCAAAGAAGCTTCCATCAGAACTCTGGCATCTTGGGTTGTAAAGTTAATCCAGAAGGCCTACAGGGTGAAGAATATGGAGCCTCCATCCCGAGTTAATGCTCATTCTACAAGGGCAGTCTCAGCTTCCTGGGCGGCAAGGGATAATGTTTCATTGGAGACGGTGTGCAGGGCCGCCACCTGGTCTTCTTACCATACGTTTCTCAGACACTGCCATATTGATCCAGGAGCGCTCACGACTGTTGAGTTTGGAAGGAGGGCATTTCAGGCTGCTATGTCCTCTTCTAATTAAACATTTATTGTTAAGCAATTATCCCACCCGTGTCAGCTAGTTATTTATCACAGGTATGCTGCCATGGAGGCACCAGGAAAATGGAAAATTGTATCATACTTACCAGTAATTTTCCTTTCCTGGTGCCTATCCATGGCAGCATACGCTCCCACCCTCGGTATTCTATATTACAGAGAATGTTGGGGGAGGGACTATGCATTTAATGTATGCTATTCACTAGTCCTGAAGGAGGAGTCGAGGCGGAGCTCTATCACAGGTATGCTGCTTGGATAAAGTCACACAGACAATAGGGTGTATACTGTAATGTACATTTTTTTTGGGGGGGGGGTAGGGAGGTGGAGTACTTGAGGGCTGTTGGCCTTTTCATTTTGAATGAGCTACCTGACCCTAGTGCATTTAGATGTCCTTTTCCATGCAGATCACACTAGAAGCATTGGGAAGCAAGAACAAGGCATTTGGCCTTATTTCCTATGGTGTCAGTTCACACCTATGTGTTCACTAAAAAAAAGCAAAACATACAAATTATATACGAAAAAAACATCAAGTGTGTTCATAAGCCTTTTTATATATACACATACACATTTGTGCTCATAAGTTTACAAAATTTATGATTCCTTGGCCATTTTTCAGAGAATAAGAATGATAACAAAAAACTTTTCTTTCACTCATGGTTAGTGTTTGGCTGAAGCCATTTATTATCAACCAACTGTGTTTACTCTATTTAAATCATAATCACAACAGAAACTACCCAAGTGACCCTGATCAAACGTTTGCATACTCTGGTGATTTTGGCCTGATAACATACACACAAGTTGACACAAAGGTATTAAAGGTATTAAAGGTAACCATCCTCACCTGTGATCTGTTTGCTTGTAATTAGTGTGTATGTGTGTGTGTATAAAAGGGTCAATGAGTTTCTGGACTCCTGACAGACCCTTGCATCTTTCATCCAGTAGTGCACTGACATTTCTGGATTCTGAGTCATGGGGAAAGCAAAATAATTGTCAAAGGATCTGCGGGAAAAGGTAGTTGAACTGTATAAACCAGGTAAGGGATATAAAAAGATATCCAAGGATATGAGAATGGCAATCAGCAGTGTTAAAACTCTAATCAAGAAGTGAAAAATTAGGGGTTCTGTTGAAACCAAACAACGGTCAGGTAGACCAACAAAAATTTCAGCCACAACTGCCAGGAAAATTGTTCGGGATGCAAAGGAAAAAACCACACATAACTTCATGTGAAATACAGGACTCTGAAAACATGTGGTGTGGCTGTTTCAAGATGCACAATAAGGAGGCACTTGAAGAAAGATGAGCTGCAAGGTGGAGTCGCCAGAAGAAAGCCATTACTACGCAAATGCCACAAAGTATCCTGCTTACAATACGCCAAACAGCACAGAGACAAGCCTCAAACCTTCTGGCACAAAGTCATTTGGAGTAATGAGACAAAAATTTAGCTTATTGGCCACAACCATAAACGCTACATTTAGAGAGGAGTCAACAAGGCCTATCTCGAAAGGTACACCATTCCTACTGTGAAACACGGAGGTGGATCTCTGATGTTTTGGGGATGTGTGAGCTACAAAGGCACAGGAAATTTGGTCAAAATTGATTGCAAGATGAATGCAGTATGTTATCAAAAAATACTGGAGGATTATTTGCATTCATCAGCCGAGAAGCTGCGCATGGGACGTACTTGGACATTCCAACATGACAATGATCCAAAACACAAGGCCAAGTCGACCTGTCATTGACTACAGCAGAAAAAAAGTCAAGGTTCTGGAGTGACCATCTCAGTCTCCTGACCTTAATATCATTGAGCAACTCTGGGGAGATCTCAGATGTGCAGTTCATGCAAGACAGCCCAAAAATTTACAAAAACTGGAGGCTATTTGCCAAGAGGAATGGGCAGCTTTACCATCTGAGAAGATAAAGAGCCTCATCTACAAATATCACAAAAGACTTCAAGCTGTCATTGATGTTAAAGTGGGCAATACACGGTATTAAGAACTGGGGTATGTAAACTTTTGATCAGGGTCATTTGGGCAGTTTGTGTTGTCATTATGATTTAACTACTTGCGGGCCCGCGCTATAGCCAAATGACGGCTTCAGCGCAGACCTTAAAATCCGGGAGGTCGTCAATAGGCCGTCAATAGGGCGCGCGCTGTGATCACCCGAGTCACTGAGACTCGGGTGATCACCGATCCGAGTAGGGGGCCGATCCCGACCCCTTACCACGTGATCAGCTGTCAGCCAATGACAGCTGATCACGTGATGTAAACAAAGAATCGGTAATCAATTTTTTTTTCTCCTCACGCTGACAGCGTGAGGAGGAAAAAAAGCCGATCGCCGGCTCTTTCACAAGGGACATCGGTCCCGAAGAGGAAGGAGGCAGATGTGCCTAATCAGTGCCAGTATAATGCTACCTGCCAGTGCTCACAGTGCCACCTATCAATGCCCACAGTGCCCCCTTTCAATGCCTACAAGTGCCACCTATCAATACCCACAAGTGCTGCCAAACAGTGCCTCATCAGTGCCACCTAGCAATGCGGCTTATCAGTGTAACCTACCAGTGCCCATTATTGCCACCCATCAGTGCCCATCACAGGCACCCATCAGTGCCCATCACTGCCACCTATCAGTGCCCATCACTGCCACCTATCAGTGCCACCTATCAATGCCACCTATAAGTGCCACTTCTCAGTGCCCACCAGTGCCACCTATCAATGCCCTTCAGTGACACCCATCAGTGCCACCTCTCAGTGCCGCCTATCAGTGCCCACCAGTACCGCCTATCAGTGCCCACCAGTGCCGCCTTATCAGTGCCCACCAGTGCCGCCTTATTGGTGCCCATCAATGCAGCCCATCAGTGCCCATCAGTGCAGCCTCATCAGCGCACATCAATGAAGGAGAAAAATTACCGGTTTACAAAATTTTATAACAAAATATAAAAATATATATATATATATATATATATATATATATATATATATATTTTTAAATCAGCCTTTTTATTTTTTTTAACAAAAATAAAAACCGCAGAGGTTATCAAATACCACCAAAAGAAAGCTCTATTTGTGGGGAAAAAATTTCATTTGGGTACAGCATTATGTGACCGCGCAATTGTCATTCAAAGTGCATCAGCGCTGAAAGCTGAAAATTGGTCTGGGCAGGAGGGGGGTTTAAGTGCCTAGTAAGCAAGTGGTTAAAAAGAGTAAGCAGTTCATTGATGATAAATGGCTTCAGCCAAACACTAACCATGAGTGAAAGAAAAGTTTTTGTGTTATCATTCATTCTGAAAAATGGCCAAGAAATCATAAATTCTGCCAGGGTATGTAAACTTATGAGCACAACTGTATATAGATGTAGCGATGTGGACTACAGTTATATTATTGTGCAATTTCCCCGTCTTTCCTATAGTTATATCCCTCTAGTGCTGGGCGCCAGTGACTGTCATCATATCTGTGAGCCTGACCAAAAGGATTGTCGGACTAGTAGTCTTTCAGACTAGGGATCCTTGCTACAACCCAAGGAGACTCCTGGGAGGAACTATAAAAGAGTTAGGAGATCCATCCCGCGCTCTCTTCTTTCTGAGCCTTGCCGAGTGCACATCTCTCTGTGGCAGGAGAGAGGTAGCGGTCTACCGCGGGGTGATCGAGTGATTCCAACCTGGGCCCCAGAGGGCCTAACTCTGCCTGCTGTTCATTAGACATCTACGCGGCACCAACCCAGCAAATCGACACTATGGTCATCCGCACTCAGCAGCTGTGGGTCATCGCTGGATGCCTCACTGAAGGACGTCTCTTCCCGAGTCGCTGTCTGCAAGGCGTTTAGCTGGTTCGGTCATTGGTGAGAGGACAATTGCCCATCTTTTGCAATCCTTCCCTGTTACTTTACTTTATTTGTACACTGTGTACAGACACCTTTACCATGGGAACACTACTACACTTCTGTTTGAACACTGTACATAGACACCTTAACCTAAAACCACTTCAAGGAGTACCACTAGCCTGTTTAAGCCATTCGGCTGGCTAACACATCACTGTGCCTTATTGGATATAATGTAATGAGCTCCAATTGCCGGTGAAAACTATCAGGTCTGCATCTTGGACATTGCTATTGTAACCATTTAAAGGGTCCTATTCTATCCCTATTCTGTCTGATCTCTCATTAGGATATAAAGGTTGAATATGCCGGCCTGGGGTTCCCCTTTAGTGTGTGACTACCTGCCTTAGATAGCTTACCCTTTACTGTCCTTACAGGTTATGCTCCAGGTGGTACTTCATTGTACATATATGTATATTATGCTCTTGTGCTGTTGAATTGTTCCTAAGCTGTCTTGTCGGGAAATTATTCTCCCGAGTCTGGGCTGTTATGCAGAACTCGGTTTACCAATTACCCTCCTTTGTATTTAAATACCACATTGCTTACTCCAGTAAAAGCTGAGATAATATAACCATATTTGACTTTTGTGACGTGTCCTTTAAAGGTGCTGTAAAAGATGTCTGAACCCAGAGTGTCAGGTGGGTTGGAATGTTCACAGGGTCATGGCGATGCAGATGAACAGGTAAATCCAAGCAGTCTTCAAGGGGGCCATGCTACATTTGGGTGCTCATCCGGGATCTGCTCTGCAGCCAGCCCTAGTCAACCTAGACAAGAGCCATGATCCAAGAAGATTGCCAAGACCCTGAAACTTAGCTGCAGCATGGTGGCCAAGACCATTTAATAGGACAGGTTCCACTCAGAACAGGCCTTGCCATGGTCAACCAAAGAAGTTGAGTGCACGTGCTCATACCTGGAGGTTTTCTTTGGGAAATAGACATATGAGTGCAGCATTGCTGCAGAGGTTGAAGGGGTGGGGGGGTCATCCTGTCAGTGCTCAGACCATACTCCGCACACTGCATCAAAGTGGTCTGCATGGCTGTCATCCCAGAAGGAAGCCTCTTCTAAAGATGATGCACAAGAAAGCCCACAAACAATTTCCCGAAGACAAGCAGACTAAGGACATGGATTACTGGAACCATGTCCTGTGGTTTGATGAGACCAAGATAAACTTATTTGGTTCAGATGGTGTCAAGCGTGTGTGGCTGCAACCAGGTGAGGAGTACAAAGACAAGTGTGCCTTGCCTACAGTCAGGCATGGTGGTGGGAGTGTCATGGTCTGGGGCTGCATGAGTGCTGCGGGCACTGTGGAGCTACAGTTCATTGAGGAAACCATGAATGCTCCCCTCCCTTCATAGACCGGGCTGCAGGGCAGTATTCCTACATGATAACCACCCCAAACACACCTCCAAGATGACCACTGCCTTGCTAAAGAAGCTAAGGGTAAAGTTGATGACTGCCCAAGCATGTCTCCAGACCTAAACCCTATTGAGCATCTGTGGGGCATCCTCAAACAGAAGGTGGGGGAGCGCAAGGTCTCTAACATCTTCCAGCTCCATGATAGAGGAGTGTAAGAGGACTCCAGTGGCAACCTGTGAAGCTCTGGTGAACTCCATGCACAAGAGGGTTAAGGTAGTGCTGGAAAATAATGGTGGCCACACAAAATATTGACACTATGGGCCCAATTTGGACATTTTCACTTAGGGGTGTGCTCACTTTTGTTGCCAGCGGTTTAGACTTAAATGGCTGTTTTATTTTGAGGAAACAGCAAATATACAGTGTTATACAAGCTGAACACTCACTACTTTACATTGTAGCAAAGTGTAATTTCTTCAGTGTTGTCCTATGAAAATATATAATAAAATATTTACAAAAATATGAGGGGTGTACTCACTTTTGTGAGATACTGTATACAGTGGAGCAAAAAAGTATTTAGTCAGCCACCAATTGTGCAAGTTCTCCCACTTAAAAAGATGAGCGAGGCCTGTAATTGTCATCATAGGTATACCTCAACTATGAGAGAAAAAAATGTGGAAACAAATCCAGACAATCACATTGTCTGATTTGGAAAGATTTTTTTTTTTGCAAATTATGGTGGAAAATAAGTATTTAGTCACCTACAAACAAGCAAGATTTCGGGCTCTCACAGACATGTATCTTCTTCTTTAAGAGGCTCCTCTGTCCTCCACTCATTACCTGTATTAATGGCACCTGTTTGAACTTGTTATCAGTATAAAAGACACCTGTCCACAACCTCAAAACAGTCACACTCTAAACTCCACTATAGTGAAGACCAAAGAGCTGTTGAAGGACACAGAAACAAATTGTAGGCCTGCACCAGGCTGGGAAGACTGAATCTGCAATAGGCAAGCAGCTTGGTGTGAAGAAATCAACTGTGGGAGCAATAATTAGAAAATACAAGACCACTGATAATCTCCCTCGATCTGGGGCTCCACGTAAGATCTCACCCCGTGGGGTCAAAATGATCACAAGAACGGTGAGCAAAGATCCCAGAACCACACGGGGGGACCTAGTGAATGATCTGCAGAGAGCTGGGACCGACGTAACAAAGGCTACCATCAGTAACACACTACGCTGCCAGGGACTCAGATCCTGCAGTGCCAGACGTGTTCCCTTGCTTAAGCCAGTACATGTCCGGGCCCGTCTGAGGTTTGCTAGAGAGCATTTGGATGATCCAGAAGAGGATTGGGAGAATGTCATATGGTCAGAGGAAAACAAAGTAGAACTGTTTGGTCTCCTGTTTGGAGGAGAGAGAATGCTGAGTTGCAACCAAAGAACACCATACCTACTGTGAAGCATGGGGGTGGCAACATCATGCTTTGGGGCTGTTTCTCTGCAAAGGGAACAGGATGACTGATCCGTGTACATGAAAGAATGAATGGGGCCATGTATCGTGAGATTTGATCGTGAGAGTGCAAACCTCCTCCCATCAGCAAAGGGCATTGAAGATGAAACGTGGCTGGGTCTTTCAGCATGACAATGATCCCAAACACCGCCCGGGCAATGAAGGAGTGGCTTCGTAAGAAGCATTTGTAGCGACCTCACCTCTCACTCCCTCCTTCTCTGTCAATGTCAATGGCTCTCGTCTAGGGGACCAGGGAGGAGAGTGTGACGCACCACCAGCTCGTACCCTCCAGTGTGTAGAGGTGTGAGCTATACCCAATTACCTTCCGGTCTGTGCCCCTGTCCAGAGCCAAAGCCCCCCTTGAGGATGATCCTTTAACTCCCAGAAAGCCAAGTTCCACACCATTGAAAGTCCAACACTTATTTATTCTTGTAGAGCAATAAATAGTCCTTTGCGAGCAGACTGGTTAGACAATGAACAGGCAAGGTGAAGAGGAAGGTCCAGGCACAAACATAAACTTATTACTCTCCTGTTTCAGTATGTGCAAACAGGCTTGGCGCACGGTCGCTGCCACCGACCGTGAGGGTGATCGCTGCCACCGACCGGGTGAAATAGGATTTAGGCCTCTGCCACCGACCTGGGTTTCAGTTGGGTCACTGCCACCGACCATGAGAACATGAACTACCTTCTTGAGATGTGGCCCCTGTCAGGGGAGTCATCCATCTGGACGGTCACCAGAGGCCTCCGCCGTCACCAGCCAATGCTGCCCTGGATCTCCGGGAAGGTCACTTCTCTGGTCCCCCTCGCCCTATATTCGGGTGTCCAAAACCGGAGGACACCCTAGAAATCCTCCGTCTCATGCGGGACCCAGTCGAAGGTACTGGGCCCCAGGCCTCCAGAGAGTACCTCACCCCAGACCTAAGGTGTCTGGGGTGGAATCGCAGCTCCGTCCCCGGAGACCACCAGCACGTACCCCCAGGCCTATGTCCGACAGCGCCACCTACAAGCCACAGGGAACTGGACACCCTTGCATCCTCCACTGGCATAAATTGGTCCATAAACCCTAACAATTGCTGCATCTGAGCCATTTATCACTCAGATGCCTCCCTTAAATGTAACCACCCGCTACACATTTCAAGCTCCTGGAGTGGCCTAGCCAGTCTCCAGATCTCAACCCCATAGAAAACCTTTGGAGGGAGTTGAAAGTCTGTGTTGCCCAGTGACAGCTCCAAAACATCACTGCTCTAGAGGAGATCTGCATGGAGGAATGGACCAACATACCAGCAACAGTGTGTGACAACCTTGTGAAGACTTACAGAAAACGTTTGACCTCTGTCATTGCCAACCAGTGTTGTTCATCTTATGTTAAAAAAGTAATTAGTTACAGTTACAAATTACTTCTTCCAAAAAGTAATGGAGTTAGTTACTCAGTTACTACATTGAAAAAGTAATTAGTTACTCAGCAAAGTAACTATATTGGTTATATTATATATACACGGGGGCGGGGCGGTAGAAGGATGATATATATGTAATTTTTTCAGTGTATAAAAATAATAGGAGGGATAACAATAAATAATATTGGTTATGTGCCCATGCCTCACTGTGCCCATGCCTTACTGTGCCCATGCCTCACTGTGCCCATGCTTCACTGTGCCCATGCCACACTGTGCCCATGCCTCACTGTGCCCATGCTTCACTGTGCCCAATGCCTCACTGTGCCTGTGTCTCACTGTGCCCATGTCTCACTGTGCCCGTGCTTCACTGTGCCCAATGCCTCACTGTGCCCGTGTTTAACTGTACCCAATGCCTCACTGTGCCCAATGCCTCACTGTGTCCGTGTTTCACTGTGCCCAATGCCTCACTGTGCCCGTGTCTCACTGTGCCCAATGCCTCACTGTGCCTGTGTTTCAATCACTGTGCAGTGTGCCCCTACCGAGGCGTGGCTTTTGAACACTGCAATGGCCGCCGTCTGTCTGCATGACACGCTGATCAGGTAGGCAGATGGTGGCTTGCAGTTAGTTAGTCTTACATATTACATCTACTCGCGGCGACTGCGGCGAGTAGATGTAATTGGGGTAACGCCGCCCAAGTAATGGGAACGGCGGTGCCATGAGGGGAAGAGTAATCAGTTAGATTACTCGTTACCCCAAAAAGTGCCTATGTTACCTAACGCCGTTTATTTAAACGGCATTAGTTACAACACTGTTGCCAACAAAGGATATATAACAAAGTATGGAGATGATCTTTTGATATTGACCAAATACTTATTTTCCACCATAATTTGCAAAAAAAAAAATTTCCAAATCAGACAATGTGATTGTCTGGATTTGTTTCCACATTTTGTCTCTCATAGTTGAGGTATACCTATGATGACAATTACAGGAATCTCTCATTTTTTTAAGTGGGAGAACTTGCACAATTGGTGGCTAACTAAATACTTTTTTGCCCCACTGTATATCGTTTTTGGAAAATATACTTTGAATTTCTAAGAATCCATTGCAGTTCATGTACACGTTTCTCCAATGCAATATACAGTATATCCTTAGCATTTGAATGGTGCACAGCAGAAACAGAGAAAATGGTGCACAGTAGAAATTTTATTGTAAGCCTTAAGAGCCGGTTCACACTGGGGCAACACGACTTCCAGTGCGACTTTACAAGGCAACTTCGAGGCAGCTTCGAGGCAACTTCGAGGCAACTTCGAGTTGCCTCCAGGACAGGCGACTTTGCCAGTGGCCAATCAAACAATAATCAGCTCTGTGGGAGGGAGGGGTTTGCCTGAGAAAACGATTTTCTCTTCCTGTAAAGTTGCTTCAGTTAAGACACTGATCCGACTTTGAAGGAGACTTCCATTGAAATCAATGGGTACAAGTCGCCTAGAAGTCGCCTTGAAGTAGTACAGGAACCTTTTTTGAAGTCGGAGCGACTTTTGTAGTGTGCATAAAGACGGCTCCATAGACTAACATTACAGTGCGACTTGGGGCGTCTCGGGGCGACCTGAAGTCGGATCCTGAGTCGCCCTGGTGTGAACCGGCTCTTAGAGTCCCTTTTGAAGCATATGTCAATCATAGCAGTGCAAACTGAAAAAAATGAAAACAAATTGCTGGCATGTTAAATTTGGCCATAGACATGAGATGACAGTCATAACCGGCAGCAAAAACTGCTGAATAAGGCAAAAATCTTATGTCTTTGGTAGCAGGCAGACCCCTGATGGTTGACAGTTCTGGAGAGGGACATTGATTAGGTCAGAAAACCTGTCTCAATTGCTTTTTTTCTCCATTACATAAGTGGGGCTGACAGTGTCTGTCTATGCCACTCACCTCTTCTTTACTCTCCTCTGCATTAAAATAAACTTGCAAGGCTGTCAAAGCCCTGGAGGTAGTTACATCTGCTTATGGACAGTTTGTGGCTTCAGCACAAACTGTGATTTTTGTTATTGTGCGCCAGTAAATTAAGCTGATACACGGAAACGACAATGCATGCTGTTAAATAAAAAATAAAAATGAAAACAGGCTTTAATTGATGGACTGCTTAATTATGAAAGTCAATACCAGCATTCTGTTTGACAATGATTATTTTAATTTAGCGACCAGAAATTTTCTGTCCAAAATTTCTGGTCAAAATTCTACTAAAAAAATTAAGAAAATCTGTCACTGAAAACTGAGCTTGGATATCAACACAATCATATTCAGCTGTGTTTGACCTCTGCACTTCGGGGGGCCAAGTTTTGCAGGCATGCAGCTGCTTTGTATTTCTTTTAAACATTCGTAAACATTCCTGAAAACACATACAGCAGGCAACCAAGCATCTTTGACTTCTTAGTAGATACGAATGCTTTCTTTTAGCCTTGGTTCACATCTGAGCATGCTGTGTACTGCATGCTGTGCAGAGGCATAGCTTTGAGCTTATGGGCCCTGAAGCAAAAGTTGACCTGGACCCCCCCATCCTCACTACCACCTGATGCTTCCACCGTGCCCCAAGATACTCCCACCATGCGCCAAGATACTCCCAGTAACTAAAGAATTATTTCAGATCTTCATTTACATATTGAGTAGGTAATTCAAAAGATTTTGGAAAAACTGTCAACATTTTGACATACCTCTCCAGTTCTTTTGAATACCCTGGAGCCAGCAACAATTGAGAGGTGGAGATCTATCTGAACAACATGAAAGATATCAAAGATTTTTTATTTATTTTTTTAAGACACTGAAGCCTAACTAAATAGTAAGGAAAACTTAGAAAAATATAATAAAACTGATGACACTGTAAAAATATAAACTTAGCCTAAGCCTACCTTAAAAGTGGACAGTGTCAGCCAGTAGGGCAGTGCACGATGTCAGTACAACAGTGGACAAGTCAGTAGGGCAGTGGATGGTGTCAGTAAGGCAGAAGTTGGTGTCAGTATGACATTGGATGATGTCAGTCATTAGAGCTTTAAACTTTGTCAGTAGGGCAGTGGACAAGGTCAGTAGAACAGTGAGGGATTTGAGAAACCAGGGGAGCACACAGGGGGCTCGTCAGCAGGAAAAAATTAACCTGGACAGGAGGGGCAGAAAATGCAGAGGATGGGGCAGGCCGGATGTGATCGCGGCAGGACGTGTCTTCCCGGAGCTCCGGCTCTTCTCCGTCCTATCATCCTGTTAGCAGCTAACTAACTGCCTTACACCCGCTGCACTTTATACCGGGACTGGGGGAACTGACGGGGCACACAACGATGCCACCCTCGGCTTCCAAGAAGCATTTAAAGCAACTTAATCAGCCGCCGTTGGAGCAGAGGCAGCTCCGCTCCCAGGGCAGCATGGCGGCTGGCTCCGCCCACGCCATATTGATTCCTGCTGCTTCGCGTGCCAAACCGCTGACATCCAAGATGGCGCAGTCGGTGGGTGCAGCACCACAGGTCCCAGAGGCCCCTTCACTCCTCCCGCAGGAAATCGAGGTGGACACAGCGGCTATAACGGGCCCGATCCTCGAGGCCATTGTGGCATCCAAGTCGGAGCTCATAACGCGCATTGACTGTCTGGTGTCTGAGTGCAATCTTATCCGGCATGATCTGGACAAGATCAGAGGCCGGCTGACTACAGCAGAGGATCGTATCTCTGGGGTGGAAGACACCTCACACGCCCAGGGCTCCCAACTTGCTGAGCTGAAGGATATGGTCCGGGCACTACAACACAGAGCAGATGACGCCGGGGACTGCCAGAGGAGAAACAATGTTAGAGTGGTGGGGTTGCCTGAAGGGGCTGAGGGGGTTGCCACAACTACTTTTGCCGAGCAGTTCTTTAAAACTTTACTGGCCTTGGGTGATCTCCCCCCCACTTATGCAGCTGAAAGAGCACACAGGGTGCCCCCTTTCTAGTCCGGTTCCTAAATTACAGGGACTGTGACATGCTGCTGGCGGAAGCAAGGAAACATAAAGATCTGAAATATGTGAATGCCCGCATCATGCTATTCCCAGATTTCTCGGCGGAGACTCAGAGGAGGCGTCGCTCCTTTACAGATGTAAAAAAGAGGCTCCGTGAGAAAGAGCTGAAATACAGTATGTTGTACCCCAGCCGTCTCCGTGTGCAATACAAGGGATCTGTGAAGTTCTTCGAAACACCGCAAGATGCCTGTGATTGGCTGGATCAAGCTCAGTGATGTTGCTTCACACGCAAGGTCTTCTTTTCCCTTTTGTTCTACTGTTTTGCTGGGGGGGTTTATTTTTGTTGAATTTTTATTTTTTATTTTTTATTTTTCCCCTTTCAGTCTGGAAGCGCCTCACAATTCAATGTTCTCCGGATCGTGACAGCCCGATTCCCCCCTGTTTTTTTTTTTTTTTTTTGCTATTTTCAGTTACTGTGGTCCCTTTACTTTTACTTTTGATGTTACCCTGAGCCACCCTGCTTCAGTTTTTTTTTGGGGGGGGGGGGGTCTCTTTTTCTCTCTTTCTATGCTGCCACAATTAACTTTTATTTTTGGGAGTGCTTTGCTTTTTCAATGGTTCGCTAACCCATGACTCGTGTGGTGCTTTGTAGTGTATACTACACTCCTCAACTCAGGTTATCCCCACCTGGGGTTATATGTGCATGGTCAGCTGTGCACCTCTTGTCATAGACAGCCGAGGGAGTCTGGTGTGACGGACACAAACACTTTTTTTTATCTTCCAATGCCGAACTGTCGACACTTCAGGTTGAACTCCTTCGGGTTTGTTTGTTTCAGGGATCAAGCTGCATACTAGACAATTTTTGTTTTTGTGTTTTTGTGTTCAAGTTTTTTAGTAGCCTAGAGGTTTCTGGTATAACAGCAGGGATGTTTTTTTGTTTTTTTGACCAAAGCCATGGGGATTATGTTAGTTCTGCACCATTACCAACTGTACTGTATATGTCCTCTTATGTGATACCCTCACTTGTCCTTCCTCTAGTACCTGTTTTTACGAGGTTTTCACATTTTTGGGATTTCTTTAATGGATAATAGACTCAGGATACTTTCCTGGAATTAAGAGGGCGGCGGTGTTCCAGTGCCTCAGGCAGGTCAAACCACATATCGTCCTCCTGCAGGAGACCCACTTGGAGGGCAGTAAAATATTGTCTTTGCGCAGGCCCTGGATTCAACAGGCAGTTCATTCTACTTACTCTACCTACGCTAGAGGGGTTTCCATTTTGATAAGTAAGGCAATTCCATGCACAATACATGAGGTATTTACTGACCCGGGAGGTCGATATGTGGCAGTCCTCTTGGATATATTCTTTCATAAAATCCTGCTGGTCAACATATATCTGCCCCCTCCATTTAAGGTAACTTTACTATGTAATTTGTTGGTAACGCTGGCTCCTCATCTCCATCTCCCAATGATTTTCTTGGGGGATTATAATGCCATTTTGGACCCGGTGCTGGACTCCTCCAATGCTGGTAGGTCAGCCTCGGTGGACCTCGGCTCCTGGGCGTCTATGGCGGGTCTGACTGAATTGTGGAGGATGAAGCATCCAGATGCTGTGTCATATTCTCATTTGTCTTCTACACACAAATCCTCCGCCAGGATTGATTTGGCGTTTGGTAATGCTTGTGTCTGAGTCTGCCTACTTACCTGGGGGAGCGTCGGATCACAATCCACTTCTGGTCACCTTAGCCTTCTATATGGGGGGCAGAAAGGGGGGTTGGAGACTATCGCCAGGTTGGTTACTGGAAGATCAAGTGATTGCTCATGTTCAAGCATCGGTGGCCGCCTACTGGGAGAATAATGAGGGCTCGGCTGAGCCATCTTTGGTATGGGATGCTTTTAAGGCGGTGACGAGGGGGGAGTGTATCTCTGCCATCAAGTCAGTCAGGAAGGACCATAATCAAGAGAGTGAGCTTCTCATGGCCCACGAGCGAGAGAGTGCTAAAATACATGCAGACTCTCCCTCGGAGGCCAACTATGTTTCCTTATTGGAAGCTAGACGCTCTGTTGCATTACACTTTACGAACTTGGCACACACTGAGGTACGACAGAGGGTAGAAACAGTGTTTGCTGAGGGGGACAAAAATGGCAAGTTGTTGGCCAACCTCGCTGCTGACCATAAGACACTGGTCAGTATACCGGTGGTGCGGAATAAGGGGGGGTCCTTGGTTACAGACCCCAAGGATTTTCTGGAGGAATTTATTCAATTTTATTCAACCCTATATTCGCCTATTCCCTCTTATGACCCTTTAGAATTAGATGAGGTATTGCTGAACCTTTCTATGCCAAGACTGTCAGATACTGATATGACAATACTAGATGAACCCATTTCTGTCCTAGAAATTGAAGCGGCCATGCTTGCTTTCCCTCCGCAGAAGGCGCCGGGGCCAGACGGGTTCCCTGGCGGATTTCTACAGAGCGTTTAAGTCTCACTTGGCCCTAGACTCAATGTGCTCTTTCGGCATTGCTGGGACCAGGGGGCCTTGCCGGTGTCAATGATGGATGCTTATATGGTCCTCCTCCTGAAGCCGGGGAAGGACCCCTTGGAGTGCTCGTCGTATCGCCCTATAGCATTGTTGAATATGGATCTGAAGATCCTTGCCAAGGTGCTGGCGTCAAGGTTAGCCAGGGTAATTTTGACCCTTGTGGACATTGACCAAACGGCCTTCATTCCTGGCATGTCGACAGATACCAATTTGAGGAGATTGTTTACTCATCTCCAACTTGATACTGCAGATGCCCCGGCCAAGGTAATTGTTACAATCGATATAGAAAAGGCTTTCGATTCTGTGGGCTTGCGTTACATTCACAAAGTATTGGAAGTAATGGGGTTTGGGCTTGGTTTCTGTCAGTGGATCGCTTTGTTGTATAAGGATCCTCGGTCGGCGATCCGGCTTGGTACGACAGTCTCTGAGTTTTTTCCCTTGGGCAGGGGTACCAGACAGGGGTGTCCGGTGTCTCTGTTTATCTTTGCATTGATGATGGAACCCATTGCCAGAGCCCTTAGACAGTCTGATGAGGTGGGGGGTATACAGGTTGGCTCCATTAAAGAATGTGTGGCGTTATACGCTGATGATCTGCTCCTGTTCCTTAGGGATCCGGGACCTTCTCTCAGAGCTGCTTTACGAATCATGGACCAGTTTGGCTCCTTTTCGGGCCTGCGTGTGAACTGGGGCAAGTCCTCTATTTTGCCGCTAGGTCCAGAAGCTCAGACACTAAGAGACAGCGAGTTGCTATTACAGTGGGTGTCCTCTATTACCTATCTAGGTGTCAGGGTAACTGCGGATATTAGAGATTTCATGCCTCTAAACCTTCTCCCGCTGGTATCTAGTCTCAAACAGAGAACCCAGGTTTGGCGGAAACTGCCTCTCTCCTTACTGGGGAGAATCAGTCTCATTAAAATGAAATTCCTGCCTGTACTTTTATATTACTTGCGTCACTCCCCAATGTGGGTCCCCAAGAATTTCTTTAACACACTAAATGGTATAGTGGGATCCTTTCTCTGGTCCCCACAATCACCTCGCATCAGTATTACGGTCCTGCAGGAGCCTTGGGGGCAGGGGGGGTTGGCACTTCCGGACTGGCAAAAGTATTATCTGGCCGGCCAGATGGGGTTTGCCAGGCGCTGGCTGCTGGCTGATGAAGGAGATTCTGCCACAGTCCTGGAAGCGGCACACTTAGGGTCGTACGAAAGCCTGAGGTTGGCCCTCTACAGGGGCTCTAAATCTAGTCTGCCCTTAACTGTCTCAATGAAAGCCACCATCAAAGCATGGAAGGTCACCACCACCCTGATGTCACCATCTTATACAGGAGTATCGCCCTCGGCCCCCTTGTGGCTGAACCCAAGCCTACCGGACTTTTGCTCTCTCCCTGATCCCATGATATGGGCGTGTAGGGGGGTTAAACTATTAGAGGATGTCACTAGGGAAGGTGAGCTTATTTCGTTTGATCAATTGAAAGCTAGACATGACCTGCCGAATTCCTTCTTCTTCCGCTATCTGCAACTGCGCCATGCTTTTCAGGCGCAGTTCAGTGGCCGAAGAGTTGAGTTCCTTCCATCAGCGCTGGAGACCCTTTTGAGGGATGAGGACCTGGCCAAACCCCTATCCACGGTTTATAAATCCCTATTTAAAAAGACACCCCTTCAAACATTTGGTTTCGGCTAGGGACCGTTTGATCCAGTTCAAATTTTTGTGCACCTCTTGTCATAGACAGCCGAGGGAGTCTGGTGTGACGGACACAAACACTTTTTTTCATCTTCCAATCCCGAACTGTCGACACTTCAGGTTGAACTCCTTCGGGTTTGTTTGTTTCAGGGATCAAGCTGCATACCAGACAATTTTTGTTTCTGTGTTTTTTGTCTTTGTGTTCAAGTTTTTTAGTAGCCTAGAGGTTTCTGGTATAACAGCAGGGATGTTTTTTTGTTTTTTTGACCAAAGCCATGGGGATTATGTTAGTTCTGCACCATTACCAACTGTACTGTATATGTCCTCTTATGTGATACCCTCACTTGTCCTTCCTCTAGTACCTGTTTTTATGAGGTTTTCACATTTTTGGGATTTCTTTAATGGATAATAGACTCAGGATACTTTCCTGGAATTAAGAGGGCGGCGGTGTTCCAGTGCCTCAGGCAGGTCAAACCACATATCGTCCTCCTGCAGGAGACCCACTTGGAGGGCAGTAAAATATTGTCTTTGCGCAGGCCCTGGATTCAACGGGCAGTTCATTCTACTTACTCTACCTACGCTAGAGGGGTTTCCATTTTGATAAGTAAGGCAATTCCATGCACAATACATGAGGTATTTACTGACCCGGGAGGTCGATATGTGGCAGTCCTCTTGGATATATTCTTTCATAAAATCCTGCTGGTCAACATATATCTGCCCCCTCCATTTAAGGTAACTCTACTCTGTGATTTGTTGGTAACGCTGGCTCCTTATCTCCATCTCCCAATGATTTTCTTGGGGGTTTATAATGCCATTTTGGACCCGGTACTGGACTCCTCCAATGCTGGTAGGTCAGCCTCGGTGGACCTTGGCTCCTGGGCGTCTATGGCGGGTCTGACTGAATTGTGGAGGTGGAAGCATCCAGATGCTGTGTCATATTCTCATTTGTCTTCTACACACAAATCCTCCGCCAGGATTGATTTGGCGTTTGGTAATGCTTGTGTCTGAGTCTGCCTACTTACCTGGGGGAGCGTCAGATCACAATCCACTTCTGGTCACCTTAGCCTTCCCTATGGGGGGCAGAAAGGGGGGTTGGAGACTATCGCCAGGTTGGTTACTGGAAGATCAAGTGATTGCTCATGTTCAAGCATCGGTGGCCGCCTACTGGGAGAATAATGAGGGCTCGGCTGAGCCCTCTGTGGTATGGGATGCTTTTAAGGCGGTGACGAGGGGGGAGTGTATCTCTGCCATCAAGTCAGTCAGGAAGGACCATAATCAAGAGAGTGAGCTTCTCATGGCCCACGAGCGAGAGAGTGCTAAAATACATGCAGACTCTCCCTCGGAGGCCAACTATGTTTCCTTATTGGAAGCTAGACGCTCTGTTGCATTACACTTTACGAACTTGGCACACACCGAGGTACGACAGAGGGTAGAAACAGTGTTTGCTGAGGGGGACAAAAATGGCAAGTTGTTGGCCAACCTCGCTGCTGACCATAAGACACCGGTCAGTATACCGGTGGTGCGGAATAAGGGGGGGGGGTCCTTGGTTACAGACCCCAAGGATTTTCTGGAGGAATTTATTCAATTTTATTCAACCCTATATTCACCTATTCCCTCTTATGACCCTTTAGAATTAGATGAGGTATTGCTGAACCTTTCTATGCCAAGACTGTCAGATACTGATATGACAATACTAGATGAACCCATTTCTGTCCTAGAAATTGAAGCGGCCATGCTCGCTTTCCCTCCGCAGAAGGCGCCGGGGCCAGACGGGTTCCCGGCGGATTTCTACAGAGCGTTTAAGTCTCACTTGGCCCCTAGACTCAATGTGCTCTTTCAGCATTGCTGGGACCAGGGGGCCTTGCCGGTGTCAATGATGGATGCTTATATGGTCCTCCTCCTGAAGCCGGGGAAGGACCCCTTGGAGTGCTCGTCGTATCGCCCTATAGCATTGTTGAATATGGATCTGAAGATCCTTGCCAAGGTGCTGGCGTCAAGGTTAGCCAGGGTAATTTTGACCCTTGTGGACATTGACCAAACGGCCTTCATTCCTGGCATGTCGACAGATACCAATTTGAGGAGATTGTTTACTCATCTCCAACTTGGTACTGCAGATGCCCCGGCCAAGGTAATTGTTACAATCGATATAGAAAAGGCTTTCGATTCTGTGGACTTGCGTTACATTCACAAAGTATTGGAAGTAATGGGGTTTGGGCTTGGTTTCCGTCAGTGGATCGCTTTGTTGTATAAGGATCCTCGGTCGGCGATCCGGCTTGGTACGACAGTCTCTGAGTTTTTTCCCTTGGGCAGGGGTACCAGACAGGGGTGTCCGGTGTCTCCGTTTATCTTTGCGTTGATGATGGAACCCATTGCCAGAGCCCTTAGACAGTCCGATGAGGTGGGGGGTATACAGGTTGGCTCCATTAAAGAATGTGTGGCGTTATACGCTGATGATCTGCTCCTGATCCTTAGGGATCCGGGACCTTCTCTCAGAGCTGCCTTACGAATCATGGACCAGTTTGCCTCCTTTTCGGGCCTGCGTGTGAACTGGGGCAAGTCCTCTATTTTGCCGCTAGGTCCAGAAGCTCAGACACTAAGAGACAGCGAGTTGCTATTACAGTGGGTGTCCTCTATTACCTATCTAGGTGTCAGGGTAACTGCTGATATTAGAGATTTTATGCCTCTAAACCTTCTCCCGCTGGTATCTAGTCTCAAACAGAGAACCCAGGTTTGGCGGAAACTGCCTCTCTCCTTACTGGGGAGAATCAGTCTCATTAAAATGAAATTCCTGCCTGTACTTTTATATTACTTGCGTCACTCCCCAATGTGGGTCCCCAAGAATTTCTTTAACACACTAAATGGTATAGTGGGATCCTTTCTCTGGTCCCCACAATCACCTCGTATCAGTATTACGGTCCTGCAGGAGCCTTGGGGGCAGGGGGGGTTGGCACTTCCGGACTGGCAAAAGTATTATCTGGCCGGCCAGATGGGGTTTGTCAGGCGCTGGCTGCTGGCTGATGAAGGAGATTCTGCCACAGTCCTGGAAGCGGCACACTTAGGGTCGTACGAAAGCCTGAGGTTGGCCCTCTACAGGGGCTCTAAATCTAGTCTGCCCTTAACTGTCTCAATGAAAGCCACCATCAAAGCATGGGAGGTCACCACCACCCTGATGTCACCATCTTATACAGGAGTATCGCCCTCGGCCCCCTTGTGGCTGAACCCAAGCCTACCGGACTTTTGCTCTCTCCCTGATCCCATGATATGGGCGTGTAGGGGGGTTAAACTATTAGAGGATGTCACTAGGGAAGGTGAGCTTATTTCGTTTGATCAATTGAAAGCTAGACATGACCTGCCGAATTTCTTCTTCTTCCGCTATCTGCAACTGCGCCATGCTTTTCAGGCGCAGTTCAGTGGCCGAAGAGTTGAGTTCCTTCCATCAGCGCTGGAGACCCTTTTGAGGGATGAGGACCTGGCCAAACCCCTATCCACGGTTTATAAATCCCTATTTAAAAAGACACCCCTTCAAACATTTGGTTTTGGCTAGGGACCGTTTGATCCAGTTCAAATTTTTACACCGCGTCTACCTCACCCCTGCCAGGCTTTCTCGTATATATCCATCATCTAGCGGTCAATGCTGGAGGTGTTCACACGCCCCGGCGGATTCGGAACATATTTTTTGGAACTGCCCCCAAACTCAAGCTTTCTGGTCTGGGGTGGTGGGTTGCCTGTCGGAGGTGCTCGGTGCTCCGGTTACTCTGTCACCCAGGGTTTGCCTCATAGGATTGGTGGAGGAGGTGGTTCCGTCCTTGGCACACCGTACGCTGCTAAATATTGGGCTATTTTATGGCAGGAAGGCTATTTTGTTAAAATGGAAGAACTCTAGCGCCCCCACACTCTCTTTCTGGAAGGGCTTGGTCAATTCAGTTATCCATTTGTATAAGACCACCTACAGGACTAGGGGTTGTGCGAAAAAGTTTATGAAGGTTTGTCTGGCGTGGCTAGATTCATCGGCAATAGTGGGTTGATTACCTACTGGGAATTGGTGGCTGGGCGGCGTTTACATATCGGTAGTTATATTACTGGTCATCTGCCATACATCTTTCTCAGGGTTTCCTGGTAAATGAAAGTGTCCTCTGAAAGTATGTAACTGATCTTGAGGGGGGATAGAGCATAACTATTACTATAATTGTTACTCTGATTGGTGATCGGTGCATATATCTTTTGGTTTGATTGTCAACCACCGGGCTTTGGTCGAGATGGGGGGGGAGGGGGAGGGGGGAAGGGGGGGTCTGTAGATGTAGATGGACTATGTTAGTCTAGTAGTTTGGGCCTAGCATGGCCGCTGCCGGGCGAGTATGTTGCCTGCCCGGGATATGTTTGTGTGTTTATGTTTTATTTGTACTGTAAAAAAATAAAATAAAAAGAATTTATAAAAAAAAAAGAAAAAGAAAATGCAGAGGATAATGGTTCCTGTATATGCCACTCCCGCTGCCCCTCCTGTCCAGGTGTAGTGTAGAACCAAATGTGACAGGGATGCTGCACAGGCCCCCTGAAGCATAGAACTGGGTCCCAATTGTGGCCCCTGTGACCAAGGATTGCTGCGCCAGTGGTGCTGCGTGTAGGGCAGCCCATTCCCTTTACTGGGCTGCCCTACCCACGAGAAACATAAAAGAAGAAGCCCTCAACATTTTTGTAAAATTGTGCAACACACCAAACCAGACATTCGGCCTATATGTATGTCGGTCTGTCGTTTGACTGGCTTCTGTAATGCAAAGTTAATTGTAACTCATTGCATAATCGATTTTTAAAGTGCACCACAACGTACAGATGCATATGTGCTTAAAATTAAATGCAGGACTTATTTTTTCTGCTTAGAGGTGCATTGACAACCCATTTATTTGATGTGAAGAGGTCTTTTGAATTGGCTACTAATGCACCACAATAGCAAAAATAGGCATAACACATGTTTTTAGTGCAGTGCACCACAAAGCACAGTATGTGTATTGTAGTTCTCTTCAGTGTGGTTGCGTTGCCGTTTCCGCTTTAGTGCGTTTGTTGTGGCATTAAAAATGAATGTTACCACAATACACAGGGCCGATCCTGGGCGGGTGCACGGGGTGCAGTGCACCCCGGCGCCTCAGAGCGGGGGGGCGCCAAAGTGCCAGGGTATTGTCAGCCCCAAGTGTGCTGCCTCGCGCCCGCGGCAATGTGCATATTCTCCGCCCCCCATCGCGCCCGCAGCAGTGTGTTAAATAGCAGAATATTCCCTGCTCCACGGCAATGTGCATATTCCCGCCCTCTGGCGAACCCATGGCATTGTGTTAAATAGCAGCATATTCCCCGCCCCACGGCAATGTGCATATTCCCGCCCCCTGGCCGCGCCCACGGCAGTGTGTTGAATAGCAGTATTATCCCCGCCCCACGGCAATGTGCATATTCCCCGCCCCCGGCACACACACGGCAGTGTGCATATAGCTTCATATTCCCCACCCATCCCCTCGCTGCATATCCCTCGCCCGGCGCCCGCTGTATAGTCAGTACGAGGAGGAGGTAGGCTAGGTCTGCCCCACCTCCCCCCCACGTCCCCCCTGTGCCCACCCACAACCCCTTCATGCAGCTAGTCTGTGTCTGGGAAGGGGGTGTGGGGGCGGGAGATTTCAAACCAGCCAGCCATTGATCCTGCTGATGTCGCTGCCTGAGTGCCTGTGCCTCTGAAGACAATGCAGCCTGGGTGAGTGATCTCTCCCCTCTCTCTCTTCTCTAAATGTGCCATAGTTTTCCAGGCTTCCATGTATAGTTTTCCATGTTCCTTAGCCTTCCAGCCTTCCATGTGCCATAGTCTTCCATGTGCCAGTCTTCCAGCCTTCCATGTGCCATAGTCTTCCATGTGCCAGCCTTCCAGCCTTCCATGTGCCATAGTCTTCCATGTGCCAGTCTTCTAGCCTTCCATGTGCCATAGCCTTCCATGTGCCATATCCTTCCAGCCTTCCATGTGCCATAGTCTTCCATGTGCCAGTCTTCCAGCCTTCCATGTGCCATAGTCTTCCACGTGCCAGTCTTCCAGCCTTCCATGTGCTATAGCCTTCCATGTCCCATAGTCTTCCAGCCTTCCATGTGCTATAGTCTTCCAGCCTTCCATGTACCATAGTCTTCCTGTCTTCCATTTGCCATAGGGATCCTTCCTGCCTTCCATGTGCCATAGCGGTCCTTCCTTCCTGCCTTTCCATCTACCAAAGTGATCCTTCCTGCCTTCCATGCGCCATAGTGGTCCTTCCTTCCTGCCTTCCATGTGCCATAATGATCCCTCTTTCCTGCCTTCCATGTGCCATAGTAATCCTTCCTGCCTTCCAGGTGTCATAGTGATCCTTCCTGCCTTCTGTGTGCCATAGTGATCCTTCTATGTACCATCGTAATCTTTCCTGCCTTCCATGTGCCATAATGATCCCTCTTTTCTGCCTTCCATGTACCATAGTAATCCTTCCTGCCTTCCAGGTGTCATAGTGATCCTTCCTGCCTTCTGTGTGCCATAGTGATCCTTCCATGTACTATTGTGATCCTTCCTGTCTTCTATGTACCATAGTGAGCCCTTCTTCCTTTCTTCCATGTACCATAGTGTCCCCCTTTCTTTCTTCCATATACCATAGTGGTCCCCCTTCCTTTCTTACATATACCATAGTGATCCCTCCTTCCTTTCTTCCATGTACCATAGTGATCCTTCCTTCCTTCCTTCCATGTACCATAGTGATCCCTCCTTCCTTTCTTCCATGTACCATAGTGATCCTTCTTTCCTTCCTTCCATGCACCATAGTGATCCTTCCTGCCTTCCATGTGCCATAGCGGTCCTTCCTGCCTTACCATGTACCAAAGTGATCCTTCCTGCCTTCCATGTGCCATAGTGGTGCTTCCTTCCTGCCTTCCATGTGCCATAGTGATCCCTCTTTCCTGCCTTCCAGGTGTCATCGTGATCATTCCTGCCTTCCATGTGCCATAGCAGTCCTTCCTTCCTGCCTTTCCATGTACCAAAGTGATCCTTCCTGCCTTCCATGTGCCATAGTGGTGCTTCCTTCCTGCCTCCCATGTGCCATAATGATCCCTCTTTCCTGCCTTCCATGTGCCATAGTAATCCTTCCTGCCTTCCAGGTGTCATAGTGATCCTTCCTGCCTTCTGTGTGCCATAGTGATCCTTCTATGTACCATCGTAATCTTTCCTGCCTTCCATGTGCCATAATGATCCCTCTTTCCTGCCTTCCATGTGCCATAGTAATCCTTCCTGCTTTCCAGGTGTCATAGTGATCCTTCCTGCCTTCTGTGTGCCATAGTGATCCTTCCATGTACCATTGTGATCCTTCCTGTCTTCTATGTACCATAGTGAGCCCTTCTTCCTTTCTTCCATGTACCATAGTGTCCCCCCTTTCTTTCTTCCATATACCATAGTGGTCCCCCTTCCTTTCCTACATATACCAAAGTGATCCCTCCTTCCTTTCTTCCATGTACCATAGTGATCCTTCCTTCCTTCCATGTACCATAGTGATCCCTCCTTCCTTTCATCCATGTACCATAGTGATCCTTCTTTCCTTCCTTCCATGCACCATAGTGATCCTTCCTGCCTTCCATGTGCCATAGCGGTCCTTCCTGCCTTACCATGTACCAAAGTGATCCTTCCTGCCTTCCATGTGCCATAGTGGTGCTTCCTTCTTGCCTTCCATGTGCCATAGTGATCCCTCTTTCCTGCCTTCCAGGTGTCATCGTGATCATTCCTGCCTTCCATGTGCCATAGCAGTCCTTCCTTCCTGCCTTTCCATGTACCAAAGTGATCCTTCCTGCCTTCCATGTGCCATAGTGGTGCTTCCTTCCTGCCTTCCATGTGCCATAGTGATCCCTCTTTCCTGTCTTCCAGGTGTCATAGTGATCCTTCCTGCCTTCTGTGTGCCATAGTGATCCTTCCATGTACCATTGTGATTCTTCCTGCCTTCCATGTGCCATAGTGATCCCTCTTTCCTGCCTTCCATGTACCATAGTAATCCTTCCTGCCTTCCAGGTGTCATAGTGATCCTTCCTGCATTCTGTGTGCCATAGTGATCCTTCCATGTACCGTCATGATCCTTCCTGTCTTCTATGTACACATGTATTTGCAAATGCGTGCAACTAAACCCCTGTTTTTAAACGCACTGTTAGACAGGTGAATTCGTTTGGTTGCTGATTGGTTGGTAAGTTGAGCTTGGATATTTTGTGTTTTTTGTCTACATGCATCCGCCCATCCAGTGCTCCTTGCTGTGAAGACCTGTCATAGGTGGGGGCAGTGACAGTATTTTGTGTATTGATGTCATTGTGGTCAGGCAACGCACTAGCACCTTTGCTTCTATGTGCTGGGTGTCTAGTGTGCTCCTGCCCCTTTAAGGAGGGTGGGGCTCCCTCCAGTCATCTGCCCTTCATCTATCCATCAGCATACATGTGCTTCCACTGAGGAGACCTTAAATTTTAGAGTTAGGACTGCAGTACACAGGGAGCCTTGACGGGGCCTGCAGCTTACACATGTATTTGCAAATGCGTGCAACTAAACCCCTGTTTTTAAACGCACTGTTAGACAGGTGAATTCGTTTGGTTGCTGATTGGTTGGTAAGTTGAGCTTGGATATTTTGTGTTTTTTGTCTACATGCATCCGCCCATCCAGTGCTCCTTGCTGTGAAGACCTGTCATAGGTGGGGGCAGTGACAGTATTTTGTGTATTGATGTCATTGTGGTCAGGCAACGCACTAGCACCTTTGCTTCTATGTGCTGGGTGTCTAGTGTGCTCCTGCCCCTTTAAGGAGGGTGGGGCTCCCTCCAGTCATCTGCCCTTCATCTATCCATCAGCATACATGTGCTTCCACTGAGGAGACCTTAAATTTTAGAGTTAGGACTGCAGTACACAGGGAGCCTTGACGGGGCCTGCAGCTTACACATGTATTTGCAAATGCGTGCAACTAAACCCCTGTTTTTAAACGCACTGTTAGACAGGTGAATTCGTTTGGTTGCTGATTGGTTGGTAAGTTGAGCTTGGATATTTTGTGTTTTTTGTCTATATGTACCATAGTGATCCCTCCTTCCATGTACCATAGTGAGCCCTCCTTCCTTTCGTCCATGTACCATAGTGTTCCCCCTTCCTTTCTTCCATATACCATAGTGTTCCCCCTTCCTTTCTTCCATATACCATAGTGATCCCCCTTCCTTCCTTCCATGTACCATAGTGATCCCTCCTTTCTTCCATGTACCATAGTAATCCCTCCTTCCTTTCTTCCATGTACCATAGTGATCCCTCCTTCCGTTCTTCCATATACCATAGAGATCCTTCCATGTACCATAGTGATCCTTCCTTCCATGTACCATAGTGATCCCTCCATCCTTTCTTCCATATACCATAGAGATCCTTCCTTCCTTGTACCATAGTGATCCCTCCTTCCTTTCTTCCATATACCATAGAGATCCTTCCTTCCATGTACCATAGTGATCCTTCCTTTCTTCCATGTACCATAGTGATCCCTCCTTCCTTTCTTCCATGTACCATAGTGATCCCTCCTTCCTTTCTTTCATGTACCATGGTGATCCTTCCTTTCTTCCATGTACCATAGCGATCCCTCCTTCCTTTCTTCCATGTACCATAATGATCCCTCCTTCCTTTCTTCCATAGTGATCCTTCCTTCCTGCCTTCCATGTACCATAGTGTTCCATCTTCCTTTCTTCCATATATCATAGTGATTCTTCCCTCTCCCTCTCTCTCTCCCTGAGGGTTTAAACTGCAGTACTTATTCTTTTGCTCCAGCCCGGGTTCCTCAGATCCTTTATAATCCTCTATTTTAAGCTCTTTGTCTATTTTCAGTGCATACAAAACCAGATGTATTGGAAGTAGTTTTCTAAATGATTGTTTTGAGTAGGCTTGTGCAATTCGTTTCGTAACAAATCGAAATTCGTCCGAATTTAGCAACTTTCGGACATTCGGAAGCATTCGAATTTCCGAACAAAGCAATTACGAATAAAACTGAATCCGAAATAAATTATACCGCAAATAGCGAATGCCCGAATGTCTTCGGCATAATTCGTTATGAAAAAAGTTACGAATGTACGAATCCATACAAAGCACAATAACACTCACTCTGCTCTGCTCTCTGCTTCTCCCTCACCGTGCTGAACTCCCTCTCAAAATGGTGTACAGGGGCGGAGGCTATAGCCGCATGTAAAAAACGAAAGTAAAATACGAGATTTCTAATTCATTAGAAGCACAATAACACTCTGCTCTGCTCTCTGTTTCCCCCTCACCGTGCTGAACCCTCTCAAAATGGTGTACAGGGGCGGAGGCTATAGCCGCATGTAAAAAACGAAAGTAAAATACGAGATTTTGAATCATTACAAATAACCGCTATGTATTTAGAAAAGTACAAATCCATTCGAAGCACATTAGGCATAATAGGCAGCGTCGTTGTGAGAGAGACACGGAAAATTACGAATCAACGAACCCAAAAAAAGTTACGAAAGTAGGAGTTGTGTCCAGAATCAACGAAAAACAATGTACCCTACCGAAAGTACGAATTATAAATCAACGAAAAATTAAACGAAAAATGACGCTTGCGAAAATACGAATTAGTCCGAAGACGAAAAATCCCGTCTAGCAAAATTACGAATGGTTACGAATCAACAGGACTGAAAAGAAACAAACCGAAACTAAACAAATTTTTCCGTTGTGCACAAGAAACGAACCAAAACTAAACAAATTTTTCCATTGTGCACAAGTCTAGTTTTGAGGTTTATATGTATCCCCGAGACTCCAGCTTGTGGCACAACAATCGAAGCATATTTATATGTGCAAGGAAGCCCAGGTTTTTTTTTAACCGTGGCCCTCAAGCCCCTCCCACAATCATGTTTGGTGACACCCACTTTTTGCTGTGGCGCACATCTCCCTGAAGTGCCCCTTATGCTCAAGTTCAATAGTTGGGAGGTATGTGCAATACATGGTCAGGGCAAAGGGGATGGAGTCAGCAGCGGAGCCAGGGGAAGGGGGGTTGGGCAAAATGAGGTTTCACCTAGGGTGTCGAAAATCCTTGCACCAACCCTGTTTGGTGGGCACTGGTAGGCTGCGTTTGGTGGGCACTGGTAGGCTGCATTTGGTGGGCGCTGGTAGGCTGCATTTGGTGGGCGCTGGTAGGCTGCATTTGGTGGGCACTGGTAGGCTGCATTTGGTGGGCACTAGTAGGCTGCATTTGCTGGCCACTGGTAGGCTGCTAAGGCTGCATTTGATGGGCACTGGTGAGGCTGCATTGGGTAGGCACTGATAAGCTGCATTATGTGCGCACTGATAAGCTTAATTTGGTGGGCACTGGTAGGCTGCATTTGATGGGCACTGATGAGGCTACATTGATCTCTTGTATCATTTTTGCAATCTCTGACCATCTCCTGTATCATGTCTGCAGTCTCTGACCATCTCTTGTATCGTATCTGCAATCCCTGACCATCTCTTGTATCGTATCTGCAATCTCTGACCATCTCTTGTATCATGTCTGCAGTCTCTGACCATCTCTTGTATCATGTCTGCAATCTCTGACCATCTCTTGTATCATGTCTGCAGTCTCTGACCATCTCTTGTATCATGTCTGCAGTCTCTGACCATCTCCTGTAGTATGTCTGCGATCTCTGACCATCTCTGGTAACATGTCTGCAGTCTCTGACCATCTCCTGTAGTATGTCTGCGATCTCTGTCCATCTTTCGTATCATGTCTGCAGTCTCTCACCATCTCTTGTAGTATGTCTGCAGTATGTCTGGGGGCTCTTTCTAACAGACTCTCTAACAGAGGCCCTCTCTGTGTACATTAGAGAGACCCCTCTCCAGGTCCCATTAGAGTACTGAGCATTGCAGAGGGAGGGGGGCCGATATCCCCCACTTACAGGAGAAGGAGATCTTAGTGCCACTCTGGGCTTCCATAGCCCGCCTGACCTATTCCACAAGCCGAGCATTGCAGAGGGAGGGGGGGTCGAGATCCCCCGCTGACAGGCAGGAGAAAAGGAGGAGACAGCCACTTCAAACTAGGTCTTATTTTTGGGGTAGGGCTTATATTGCAGCCCTCCTGGAACACCAAGGTAGGTCTTATTTTCGGGGTATTTCTTACTTTCGGACAGCCTTGTGTAGCCATGTGTCCCCAAATCTAGCCATGTGTCCCCAAATCTAGCCATGTGTCCCCAAATCTAGCCATATGTCCCCAAATCTAGCCATGTGTCCCCAAATGCAGCCATATGTCCCCAAATGCAGCTTTGTCTCCTCAAATGCAGCCATATGTCCCCAAATGCAGCGGTATTTATCGTACATCACGGGACATAGAGCAGCCATAGTAATTGCTTTGTGGGATGTCCCAAAGCATTGCCTCTGAGGTGAGGGAGACACAAATAAAAGCAGGCCGGCATCAGATGTGAGGACCTTTACTGCTGCCTGCAGTACACTGCGCCCAAAAGTGGCATCCTCTTGCCGTCTTACATCCAAGTGATAAAATTTAGTAAATGTATGGACTGACGACCAAGTTGCGGCCTTACAAATCTAAATCATAGAGGCTTGGTGATATACCCCCCATGAAGCACTCACTGCTTTGGTAGAGTGCGCTCTAACTTGAATAGGCGGAGCCCTTCTTTTTAAACCATAATCTTGAATTTAACTTGCCGAATCCACTTTGAAATAGTCAATTTCGACGCTGCCTGCCCTTTCCTGGGCCCTTCTGGCAGCACAAACAAAGCATCAGTTTGCCGTATCTGAGCTCTCACCTTCAGATAGAACCTGATGGCTCTCACTACATCGAGAGAATGTAACAATTTTTTCCTCTGGAGAACGAGGATCTGGAAAAAAGGAAGGCAGTGAGACATCTTGGTTCAAGTGAAAACTGGACACTACCTTAGGCAGAAAGGTTGGTTGAGGACGCAGCACCAACTTATTCTTAGAAAATAATTAGGTATGGCTCTTTACAAGAGAAAGCTGGCAATTCTGATACTCTCCTTTCTGAGGTTACTGCCACCAAAAACAACAACTTCCTTGTCGGCTCAAAGGGCTGTTTTTGTAATGCCGATAAAACTAGATTCAAATTCCATGGGCACAAGGGTGACCTAACTGGCGGAGTTATACGAGTTACCCCTTATATAAAGGCCCGGATCAAAGTATGCGAAGCAAGCGGCCTTTGAAAGACTACTGACAAGGCCCAGATCTAACCCTTGATTGTACTCAAGGCTAGAGGGGAGATTGAGACCCATCCCAGCCTAAAAACATACCAGAATACCTCCATCCCTAAATATTGTGTAAAAAAACAGGAAGGTAGTGGAGTTGGGACTTTAATTGAGGTATA
>CM055117.1:304282028-304284528 GCA_029206835.1 Rana muscosa | reverse complement strand
CAAGTCTTTTCCCTGATGCATGACACACTACTTTTGTATGTAATGCTCCACCCCTTCTTGCTGTGATTGTACTTGCTGTGTCATGGATGCAGCTAACTCGCCACATGTAGCAGGGCACATGTATTCTGCATAGTAAGCTACTGTCAGGGATGCCTAACACAGGCGTCCAACACAGGTTTAAACAGATCAGTGGGCTGCATTTAAGGAAACAGGCACAAAAGTAGGTGAGAAAAATATATTTATTAAAGATAAAGGCACACATGCAAACCAAACAACAGCAAACCAAAAACTAGTAAAGCATACAAGAAATAAATACAAGAAAACACAGCAAACCCCAAAACACCTAATCTAACCAACTAACTAACTAACTAATATATACAAGAACAGGAGCATATATACATAATCCATAGTTGCCAACAGTCCCGAATTTCCTGGGACAATCCCGAATTTGGGACCCTCGTCCCGAATTAAGCTTGTCCCGATTATTTTCCCGGGATTTTGCTTTTGTCCCGGGAAAATCGGGAGTGTTTTACGGAAAAAGCAGCCGACGGGCTACAAAAAAATGGCTGCCGTCGCCTCTGCCAGTACATTTCCCCTTGTGTTCAGTGGAGAGAGGATGGGCATCCAATCAGCTTCTCTCTTCAGTGTACAAGTATACACTGAAGCCTAGAGGCCCCTCCTCTCTACACTTAACACACGTGGAAGCCAGGAACTGTGTAGCTGCTGCTGCACATGATGGCAGCCCGGGGAGTCAGAGGTCAGCTCTGTACTAGAGGAGATCACAAACAGTGAGTGTCTATGTGCTCGGTTATAGAGAGGAGGTGTATGAGATCGGCTCATCGTATTACACCTGACTGTCATCACACTGCTACTCCCCGAGAGAGAGAGATCGAGAGAGATCGAGAGAGATCGAGAGAGATCGAGAGAGATCGAGAGAGATCGAGAGAGATCGAGAGAGATCGAGAGAGATCGAGAGAGATCGAGAGAGAGAGATCGAGAGAGAGAGATCGAGAGAGATCGAGATCGAGAGAGATCGAGATCGAGAGAGATCGAGATCGAGAGAGATCGAGAGAGATCGAGAGAGATCGAGAGAGAGAGAGATCGAGAGATCGAGATCGAGAGAGAGAGATCGAGAGATCGAGAGAGAGAGATCGAGAGAGAGAGATCGAGAGAGATCGAGAGAGATCGAGAGAGAGAGATCGAGAGAGAGAGATCGAGAGAGATCGAGAGAGATCGAGAGAGAGAGATCGAGAGAGATCGAGAGAGATCGAGTGAGAGAGATCGAGAGATCGAGAGATCGAGAGAGATCGAGAGAGATCGAGAGAGAGAGATAGAGAGATCGAGAGAGATCGAGAGAGATCGATCGAGAGAGAGAGATCGAGAGAGATCGAGAGAGAGAGAGATCGAGAGAGAGAGAGATCGAGAGAGAGAGAGATCGAGAGAGAGAGATCGAGAGAGAGAGAGAGATCGAGAGAGAGAGAGATCGAGAGAGAGAGAGATCGAGAGATCGAGAGAGAGAGAGAGATCGAGAGAGAGAGAGATCGAGAGAGAGAGAGATCGAGAGAGAGAGAGAGATCGAGAGAGAGAGAGATCGAGAGAGATCGAGAGAGAGAGAGAGAGAGATCGAGAGAGATCGAGAGAGAGAGAGAGAGAGATCGAGAGAGATCGAGAGAGATCGAGATCGAGAGAGATCGAGAGAGAGAGAGATCGAGAGAGAGATCGAGAGATCGAGAGATCGAGAGAGAGATCGAGAGATCGAGATCGAGAGAGAGAGAGATCGAGAGATCGAGAGATCGAGAGATCGAGAGATCGAGAGAGATCGAGAGAGAGAGAGAGATCGAGAGAGAGAGAGATCGAGAGAGATCGAGAGAGAGAGAGAGAGAGATCGAGAGAGATCGAGAGAGAGAGAGAGAGAGATCGAGAGAGATCGAGAGAGAGAGAGAGAGAGATCGAGAGAGATCGAGAGAGATCGAGATCGAGAGAGATCGAGAGAGAGAGAGATCGAGAGAGAGATCGAGAGATCGAGAGATCGAGAGAGAGATCGAGAGATCGAGATCGAGAGAGAGAGAGATCGAGAGATCGAGAGATCGAGAGATCGAGAGAGATCGAGAGAGAGAGATCGAGAGAGATCGAGAGAGATCGAGAGAGATCGAGAGAGATCGAGAGAGAGAGATCGAGAGAGAGAGATCGAGAGAGAGAGAGAGATCGAGAGAGAGAGAGAGATCGAGAGAGAGAGAGAGAGATCGAGAGAGAGAGAGAGATCGAGAGATCGAGAGATCGAGAGATCGAGATCGAGAGAGATCGAGAGATCGAGAGATCGAGAGATCGAGAGATCGAGAGATCGAGAGATCGAGAGAGAGAGAGAGAGATCGAGAGAGAGATCGAGAGAGAGAGATCGAGAGAGAGAGATCGAGAGAGAGAGATCGAGAGAGAGAGATCGAGAGAGAGAGATCGAGAGAGAGAGATCGAGAGAGAGAGATCGAGAGAGATCGAGAGAGAG